>WSFP011476662.1:0-16863 GCA_009831015.1 Picea engelmannii
GTGGTGAGCGGGTTTTTCTTCTTGTGCAAAAGGTACTACTGGTCATGTAGTCTCTTGACACTCCATATCTACAACCTAAGAGCCTCAAGACATCATCTGTATCCACAAAATGGGGATAACAGGTACTATGAGGACAAGGGGGAAGAGGGATTCACTAGACGAGTTGAGATATGGAATGTGATTAATGAGCGATGGAACAACACTCTCTATTGTCTGATTCATGCAATAGGGCTCTACCTCAACCCCACATACTCTTATGCATGTGGATTTAGGTTTGGTGCAAACGTTATGGATATATTTTTCAATGTGTTCAGAGGATGGTGTTGACTCATGTTGAACGCTCGAAGATTTCCAAAGAAATTGAGATCTATAATCTCAGTGTTGAGACATTTGGGTATGATATGGCTATCCAAGATAGGATTGCTAGGATGCCAGATAAGCTACAAGTAAAATTTGTTTCAAACTTTCAAATTTCAATGTCTTTCCTTTCTATCTATTTCACATTTGTTATCGAGTTACTCAATGGAAATATAATTTTTTATCTTTCCTTTCCATTTATTTGCTGTAGATGTTTGTTGGGAAAACTATGGCAGAAGAGTCCCAGAGTTTCAAAAACTTGCCATTCGAGTGTTGAGTCAAACTTGCAGCTCTTTAGGACGTGAGTGCAACTGGAATGTCTTGAAAAGTTACACTCCAAGAAGCGCAACATGTTATTAAAATTTTAATTTTTTATAACTTCATTAATTTTAATTTATGCCCATGGGACATCAACCTCTAACTACAAATTGGCCCTCATACAGGTTAGATGCCCATCGCCTCAAGGACATGGTCTGTTTACTACAATCTCAGGTTGTGGGTGAGGCAGATAAACAAAGTACATGACACAGATGCCATTTCATTGGATGCGCTTGACACCACAAGTCCGTGGATGGTGGAGACCGAGAGGCTTATCATGGGGGAGGCACTTGAGTGGTTGGAACATGATGCCGATGAGTTGGAGGAGGAGGAGTTATCAGAGGATGTTCCACTCCTAGGAGAGACAAATTTGTGGCAAGAAGACATTGAGAGTTTGTTGGATCTATTGTCATGACGTCCAGATAGAGAGACTGCCAACTAGGGGAAGAAGTGGAAGCCATCCCACTCCATCTTCCACCTTATCCCCAGGAATTGCACCTTCCACCTCAAGCTCGTGCTCAACACGTCCACCTACTGCTTCTAGAGGAAAAGCTCCAGTAGTAACCTTTGGTCGTAAAAGGGGTAGAGGGAATCGTTGATATCTTAGTGCATCATGATTAACCTTGTAGGCTTGTAGTATCTATATTCTTATGAGATACATTTATATTTGTTTTGATGTGATTTTGTATTATCCTACCAGGAATTATGACTCAAGAGTCAGGATAGATATCGTATTTCAGTATCAATGTTTGATGGACCACTTGACATCTTATACATATTATATTGCAGTTTTATTTTCATATTTATGTGACAATGTGTTTGTTTGATGTTGATGTTGCTTTAGAAGTTTAAAAAGTTGAAAAAATGATCATTTTTTGTATTTTTTAAAGTTTCTTGATAATTTCTGATAATTTATGATATTCTCCTTGATATTTTTGATAATTTCAATTTTGGACCCCGACCATAAATTCCCAATAACGATAAGTGCAACATTGATTTATAAGCTTCCTTCCTCTCAAATTAGGGTTTTGTTTGTTTGATTAGAGAATGAAAATGATATTTTGTTCCAAGAAAAGTGTCCTCCAACCTAGGGCACACCTCCCTAGGGCTTTCTTTAGGTGATTTAGGGCCTCTCAAACCATAGAAGACTAGCCCTCCCATTAGAGAGCTCTCCAAACCCTAACATTCCTATTTTAAAGTGCAAATGATGTACCATTTAGTCTTCTTCAATTATATAGTTCAAAATATTGATTGGGGATCTCTTTTACCGGCATAGGTCCACTTATCACTTGTCATATTTCTAATTCTTTGGAGTATGCATTAATTATTTGTTTAGTGGCTTTGACCATGTCAGTCATGCCACACAATGCTATGTCATTCAAAGGACTCTCTTCCAAATATGTAAAACTTTAGATCTATCGAAGGCGCTCAAAAGGGACATAAACGGAGAAGAGGATTTGCTTGATCAACCAAATCGAAATCAAAAAGTTGAGTGATAGACTTATTTATTTAAGTCATTTGAGGAGGATATCTCTTACTAAGAAAGAAAGAAAATTTAAGGTTTCCATTGATTGGAGCGACTTCATCTTCTATATGATTCTCCCCTTATTTCTATCTTTACCTAGGATCGAGAATATCAACTCGTATAATATGAGATTCGCAGGTCGAGAAAGATGAGGATTTCCTAAAAGAGGAGGAAGTGTGGGAAAATGTGGAACATGCCTTGAAAAAAGTGTCCTTGCCCAAATGTCTCAAGGGTACATCATGTCCACATGCAAGTGTACATCATCATCATAGGTCGTTTCTTCTAGAACAAGCTGGAATGCATTGTTTTTAATGGATTCTACTTTTTCTTCATAACTAACATCTCAATGCTCATGAAATGCTCCAATCAAACTTGCAAGTGGAGATATTTCCTTTGGACTATAGTCATAAAACCAATCCAATACTTCATCTTCCAAGGTATACATGATTGTCCATGACATCCTCATGGACAATATTGAATCTAGATATTAAATTCAATGAAAGATGTAACATGTAGTGATGCTGAGTCAGTATGTCCAAGGAAATTTGGAGTATGCTTGTCCCAATTTTGGTTAAGGAATTGATTTAGATACTTGGGGATACTCAAGAAATCTAATGGATTGAACCATCCTTCCATTGATGATTCTTCTAGAAATGCCATACTTCTTTACTTCTAATCTTCAATATGACAAGCTGATATGAAATTTGAAAAGTATAACCATTATAGTTCATTGCCATATTGATGGAGTCTCTAGGTGACTCTTCAAGTGCCTTCAAATCTATTGAATGTTTTCACCTCTACAAAAAACAAGTCACTTGAAAATATTTTGTAACAGGGCTTCGTTCCTTTGTGGAGTCACCAGATGAAAAATATCTTTAAAGAAAGGCCTTCATCAAATGATTGTGGCCAAACCATTGAATGTCAGGATTTGGAATTTGGTCTCGACAATGTCACCAATTTATTACCTTCCAAACCTCTCTCAATTCAAGTCCCTAAATGAAGTGCAACCCTTGAGGAACTTAGGGAGGTTGCCCACTGTCACGACATGAATTCTTCTTCTCACTTTAGGTTAATGCTTTTCTAGCACAAGGGGGGTACCCTAGAACATATAATTTATAATATTCTTTAAAAATAAAAGGGATGGTGGATTGCCAACACCGGTGCCTATCCAATTGGGGATGGAGTCAGGATCAACAATCAAGAGGGTTAGAATAGTATGTAAGGAGTTATAGTTAGGATGCTATAAACATGGTTTGACTAAACACATAAATCTACTTCAATTTGCGAAAAATTAAAGGAGGGCTCTTCCAAAGACGCTCCTAACAAGAAGTATAAAATCAACCAAATAAGAACGCGCAATCTTGAATAATTAAAGGAGAGCCACACATGAAACCATAAATGAAGTAGACAAAAGTAGGAAGTCTTCTTTATTGAACGAACAACCAACAATAAATCATTCTTCAAGTGTGATTTCACCACAAGATGAAGAATGCCTAAACATGCCACACTTAACCTTCAACCCTAGCTAGGGAAGTCCTCAAAATAGAGTAAACAACCCAAACCAAGATGTTACAACAACAAATATCCTTCAATAAACACAATGATTACAACAAGACAAAGTGTGTGGTTTGCCTCAACCATAATGTCTTCTTATTCCAACAAACTTGCCCTTCTTCAAAGATTATACTAGCAAATTTGTACTTGTAATTTCCAATTATCAAATCAGCCTAAGAAAAATAAAGAAAAATGAAGAACCTCAGGTTGAAATATCCCTTAACTTCTTCCTCCCAAAAGATCTTTGACTAAGCTTGGAAGGGAAATGCCACAACTCCAACCATGCCTCTAGGAAATGAATCTTTCCTCTATTATAGGTTTACATCCTCTCAAATTAGGGTTTTGTCCTATTAACCCCTAGATTTTCACCCTTGAAAATCTTGAGGGTTAAGAGCCATCATGCACTATTTTGGCTGGCATTCTGTGATTCTCCCAAAGTTTAGCACTTGTGTTGAGTCAAAGGTTGGTTCCCATTAGAGACAGGAACATGATCAGTACATGGTTGTTTTGTTCAAAGTTAGAGCTAGCTTGTTTTTCCTTACGTTTGAGAGAGATACTACATACAATAGATGTCCCTACTTTTTAGGAGACATAGTTTGAGAGGTTCATTTGACAGTTTGGAGTAGTTTTGAGCATACAGGGTTGATCCATGCATGATTCTAGGCCCGATGACACTTTTTTGGGCAACATGCAAGAGCTTTCTATTTTTAGTAGGTTGAGCTTCAGGCCTTAGATTGAGATTTTGAGTGTGCAATATTCATCCATGAGTCATTTTGGGTCTTTTGGACCTTTTTCGAGTGACATGCATGATATGTCTATTTTTAGCAGGTGAAGCACCGGGGCTCACATGTCGATTCTGATTGCATATCTGGATTCCTCTCGAAAAATCGAATACGATGAGTATGATACCATTGACAAGCAAGCACATTCTATTTTTAGCAGTGTCTATTTTTAGACAGTTGACATGTGACAATGTTCTCCTAGTCATCTTGAGCATTTTTGACAGTGTCCTAAAATTTAGGATCCAGACGCTATTTTAGCAGTTTCTATAAATAGTAGGGGTGACGGTCTCAAGAAGTGACAAGTGGTAGGCTCAGATTTCGACATGTGGCATAGTTTCAGTGTTATGTGGCATCTACATGGCATTAAGCACAGGGGCACATTTTGCAAGGCAAAGGAAATAAACTCAACGAAGAATTAGATAAACTGAAAATGAGGTGCATAGGATGAGGTGGCACTTCCAAGGAGATGGTTTAGCCAATTAAGGCTAACTTTCCTCATTGACTTTTCCTCACTTAACAGATCTTCACTTTCCATCCATTAATTTCCCAAAATTCCCTTTAAATTGCTTTTAAACGCTATTTTCCTAAAATTTAGGAAAATCCCTAAAAATAGGGCGAATTCCTCTTCCTTGGCTAGCGCATGCATAATTGGCGTGTGTTGACATGTTTTAGTTAACTGAACACTCAATTGACTCTTACCTTCACTTATCTTATCCTTAGCCTCACTTAACTCACTTTATCCCTCACTTCACTCACCATTATCTCAATTTCCATGCATTAACTCCCTCTTATCCTCACACATGCACCACTCCTTCACTTAACTATCCCTCACACTCTCACACGTGTGATCCTTTAACTCACCATGCATATTACTCACTCACACTTATTCCCTCATGCACATTAATTCCTAAATTACTCACTCACAGTTATTCCCTCATGCACATTAATTCCTAAATTATTCATTCACACACCCTCATCTTCTCGTCTTGGGAAGTGCGCCTTACTCTCTATATAATGGAGAGGTTTATTAATTATTACGGTTGGATTTTGGTAGCAGCTAGTACACTCTTCTCTTATTCCTCTCTCTCATTCTTTAGTCTAGTTACTCTATCTTTGAGCAAAACGATGATTGTACCGGTTGTGGATTTGTCAACTGTGGTGCAACCAACCCTCTTGCAAGCCTATTAATAAAGAAGTTTTGTGTTTGTGTTCAAACCTTTCTGCTTGTTGGTACTTTGTTAATTTTTCAACTAGATTAGTGACTTCTTACTATTCATTGTGGTTTAATCAATCTTTTGAGTAGTTTCTTTATTTATTTCTCTTCTATATTTCTTGTGCTAACCTTGCAGGATCCCTCCAAACAAACAAAATCACTTTTTCCCCATGTTTTGGACAGAATTAACACGCTGTCGAAGACATATCAGCCGTTGTTTTTTGTCTTATTTTGCAAAAAATCAGACTTAGGACAGCAGCAAAATCACCCTAGGGACTCCCCCTTGAGGCTGTCAAGCACCATCCCAAATAGAGAGGGGTCTAGCCTGTGACAATTTGGGGCTTTACTCCTTTAATTAACCTTTTTTTCATTGTTCTTTAACAGATTTATCAGCTCAATTTGGAGGGTGGAAAAGTGTGCTAACAAATTGGCGCTGGTGCGACAGAACGCAAGCCTTGGTAACAACGACATCGATGATTTTTTACTTTAATTGCTTTATTTTTTCTAACTCACTTGGCGACTCCACATGATAGAGGGACGAATCCACGGGGGACTTACGCAAGAAGATCTTTCGGTTTCGATTCCCTTAGAAGGTCTAGTTTCGAGCTTGAAGAATCCCTAACATCTTTTCTTGGAAGAAGACTATTCCTTCACCAAGAACTCCTCTCGAAGTTGGTAAGCATATGAGTTCTTAGGTAAGTTCTTTTTAGAAGAGCACTATGGTGAGTGTATCTTTGACATCTTCATCTTTCGTTTTATTTCCATCTCTAGCTAGTAGTAGGGTAGCAACTATGCCTTTTTTAATCTGAGATTAACAACATGGCCTCAATTGTGAGGCCACCTGGAAGGTGGAGATTCTTTGCTTTTGACCCACTGAGTTGCATTTCCAGACTATCCTCATGACTTGCACATAAATGGCTTAAATGCATACCTTTGTCTGAAAGGAGGTCGGGAGAATCAGTTGAGGATCACTTGGTTGGTTTTTCAAAGTTGTTGGATGATTTTCAGGTGGAACATGAGGATGTGACGACGAGGATGTTTGTGTCGATCCTCGAGGGGGAGGCACGAACATGATGCAAATCCCTTCCTGATGCTTCCATTGATGGATGTGATTCATTCCAAGTGAAGTTCATTGAACGATGGGCAGAGAAACTGTACAACTTTTCCTTAATTAATGCTTTTGATAATATTAAAAAGAATGGGGATGAGACTATCATTGATTTTAATGCTCGTTTTTCTAAGACTTATTGTAAAATCCCTACTACTATAAGGCCTAATGCTGGTTATCTTTAAAGTATTATCTTGAGGCATTTGATGGTATTTTTGGTATTTTTCTTAGGAATAAGGAACCTCGAACTCTAGAGGAAGCCCAAGCTGTTGCTATTAAGTTGGAAGGACATTTTATTGCAGCCTATAGTTTATTTCCAATCCATGAATTTCAATTAGCGATTGTTAAAGCAGTGCAGGAGGTCCTAGTTACTAAAGATGAACCACAACTTGCACCATGCCAGGTTCCCAGAGATAAGCAGGATAATCATGGCTTAGGTTTAGATGATCCAAAACCAATCGCTGCACCATTTGAGTCACATGCAAAGTTCCAATAAGATGAAGGTGAAGATTTGAATACTCAAGAGTGTTCATTGGTTACTCCCATTATTGAAGATGAAAAATTTGAAGAGGAGGAACCACAGGTTAAACAAGTAGAGATCAATTAACAGGGGATTTCATCCGTGCCCATCCTAGTAGAGGCTTCATTCTTTCCTATTACAGTAGTTGTCCAGGAATAGCTTGATCAAATACCATTACAGCAGGAGGAGCTGCTTTTTGTTCAACCAGAGGATGATATCCCTTACATTTTACCTACGGTCCAACAACCAGATCTTGTTCCTCAACAGGATCCTATTTCTGATCAGGACTTGGATCTCAGAGTTCATCATGACCCAGTTGAGCTCAGGATGATGGAGGTATTCAATAGATAGATTCTAAGAGTTTTGGCTCTCATGCATTCATGCTTATTATTGTTGAAATACCATGTTCTAGATCCCAACAAGTAGCCTCCAGTTAACCGATACCCTGCAGTTATGCCTTCACTGGCAAGTATATCAGGGCAACTTTGGGTCATATGAGATTTCCTGATTGGTCCCCGTGGAAGGTTGAATTTGTTGACCTCTCCCGTCGGACTGATCATTTGGCTGCATGGTTACATTGGTCCTTTGAGTATGATGATTTAATCATGGCAGCTCTGAGGTAAAACTTTTGGGTCTAGGGTAGGTCCTCTTTCCTTTCCGCATTGTCATTTCAGTAGTTTTAGCTTGCTGATTTTTTGCAGTTTTAGGACAGCAATTTACTTTGTCTTTGTATTGCCTTTTCCCTTCAGTATTTACTTCAGTCTTTGCTTGAGTGTCGTTGATTTTTGCCCAGTTATATCAACATGTGGTTGTGTCTTGTGTGTCTTTCCTTTCATATAATAAGTGGCTGTCCACTATTGTTATTCTTGGGTCAAAATCTGAATGTCTATCTTTCACATGCCAAGCCTTTGTGTCTATCATTAGAGTTAGCTTGGATGGGGGTCCCGTTTGTCATGTCTCGGAGCATTGAGCCTTTAGGATGGGTATTTTGAGGAGACATAGGAGAGTCTTGAGTCATCTTATGTCTTGTCTCCTCATCTCTTATCATTGAGTCTTCTACTTTGAGTCAGTCCTCCCCCTCACCCAACAATAGGGGTATGGTACCTGGTTCTTTCATCTTGATCTTCTTGAGTTATCACTTCACGCTGAGGGAAGAGAGACATCATTGCTCTTCTTTTCAACAGGTCATCTTGACACATTATCTACGTATGACCCGAAAGTAGAGTGTCTTGGTAGCCATTAGCCTCATTGGTGGTTATCTTGCATCCAACAAGGATGAGTATCATTGGGCCTTGATTGGATGATCCTTGTCATTGTTCGACATCAAAACATCTTTCATTGTGACATGTTGTGCTCGTACCTTAGGACCCATTGTCATTATTGGTGGCGTTCCTTCGCACTTGACAGATGCTTACATTATTGACATCTGATCAAGTGAGTCTCTCCCTTGTGTCGACATCAACACATTTACCGAGGGGAGGAGTGTACATATTGGGTGGTAGCTGGTAGCGGATTTGGATGAGACCCCTTGTGTTTCAGTGGGAGGTTTATATTGGTTTGACTCCATGGCCCATTGGATAGGCTTTGGTATTAAAGGTAAGCTTACAGGATTTTCTTGATCACCTTATAGGGCCTTCTTGTCTTCCACACATTTACAGGGGTATTCTTGGTACATATTTCTCATTTTTCATAGAGCATCATTGGTATATCTTATAGAGTTTTTACAAAGCATCATTTCAATTTTACAGACTCAAAGATTCATATGGTTCTTGACATCCCACATGGGGATCCTGTCCCCTTGGGTTGCCATTGTTAACCCCTAGATTTTCACCCTTCAAAATCTTGAGGGTTAAGAGCCAGCATGCACTATTTTGGATGGCATTCTATGATTCTCCCAGAGTTTAGCACTTGTGTTGAGTCAAAGGTTGGTTCCCATCAGAAACAATAACATGATCGGTACATGGTTGTTTTGTTCAGAGTTAGAGCTAGCTTGTTTTTCCTTGCATTTGAGAGAGATACTACATACAACAAGTGTGAAAAATCCCAAATCCGACGAAACTGGATATGATCTATTGAAATTGGTGTTTAGGCTCTCGTATCTGATACTCTGGGGGTTTCTGGATGCATTTAGTGTCTTTGTCTTAACATGCGTGGTGATTTTGCATGTGTGGGTTCAAATAGATTAAGTGGTTTAACAATTATATCATGCATGGGAATAATAGAGAACCAACACAACTCAATAATATGTATTATGTGAAATAGCAGGAAATACAAATTGCATGCGAAAAATAGAGAAGCTAGTCATCAGCTAGATCTTGTAAGATTGGATCATCACTGGAATACAATGCAAAACAATCAGGAAATACCCGTAATCAGAAGAGATGGATGGATCTACAACATGCATGGACATATTTGCTGCATGCAACCCTGAATGCTCACGACAATTGTTGCAAATGAATGAGATATTCGCCCTGGTGGTTGCACTCGTCCGATCGGCCTGAAATCTGTCCCAAACTGTGCGCCCTGGCCTCAAAGATCCTCCTGGTAATTGACAGACTGAAGATCGACCCTTTGCTGATCTGAATGGACCCCAGATGAGATCCCTTGGGGGTTTGCGCCCCTCTCCTGGACAACTACTATGCACTATTGATTCCAGTGTCGAAATCTGGCTGTATATGTCTCGAAATGAGCAACCTAGCCTCCTTTGTAATGGGTTGGAAGGGTTTCCCCAGATCTGGTCCGATGAGCTCTCTGGAACCCTAGTGCTGCACACTTTCTGGCTGAATGATGCGCCCTGGTGGATTCCTCCGTCGGAATCTAATGATTGATGGCCCAAATGAAGTGCCCTGACTACCTCTCAACTGGGTCGGAAGGATCTGGCGAGATTTGCTTTGGTCTTGTCCAACTACACAAAACTGTCTATCAAACCCCTGTGCCCTCACTGGCTGCAACGCGCATTGACTGAATTGGGTCTGTAGAATACTGATCCGGCACGGTGAAATACTTGGATGGTACTTCTGATAGGATAGGGTGTGTCTTCCAACACCGAAACTAATCTGCGGTGGTGGTTTCCTCCAAAAATCCACAAAACAACTGATGAGGTCGACTTCCTGCTCTGGAACCTATTTCTCAGTTCACAATCAATCATAATGAGGAATTAGGTCGAATTCCTCTTCTATTACCTCCACTGATCTAATTTTCCATTGATATCACTTAAGTTGGGTGACTTATTCCTAAGTCGAGTATGATTATTTAATTAAGTCCCTGGAAACCCCCTTTTCTTCTATTTCTTCGTTGACTTTGGCTTAAGTGACTTTTCCTATGCTTTTTGGTTTAATTAATCGTTTAGCCCTTTATTCACCCTCATTTCTCCCTTTTGTTCTCTGTTTGTGCCTGACTATAGTCTACAGGAACGGATAGACTACTAAGTCACTCCCTGCTGAGGCTATACTTGGGAACGGGACATCACAATGTGTCCCTACTTTTTAGGAGACACAATTTGAGAGGTTCGTTTGACAGTTTGGAGAAGTTGTGAGCATACAGGGTTGATCCTTGCATGATTCTAGGGCCGATGACACTTTTCTAGGCAACATGCGAGAACTTTCTATTTTTAGCAGGTTGAGCTTTAGGCCTCAGATTGAGATTTTGAGTGTGCAGTATTGATCCCTAAGTCATTTTGAGTCTTTTGGACCTTTTCCGTGTGACATGCATGATATGTCTATTTTTAGCAGGTGAAGCACCAGGGCTTGCATTTCGATTTTGATCGCATATCTGGATTCCTCTCGAAAAATTGAATCCAATGAGTATGAGACCATGGACATGCAAACACATTCTATTTTTAGCAGTGTCTATTTTTAGACAGTTGCCTATGGCAGTGTTCTCCTAGTCATCCCGAGCATTTTTGACAGTTTCCTAAAATTTAGGAGTCAAACCCTTTTTTTAGCAGTTTCTATAAATAACAGGGGTGACGGTCTCCAAATGTGACAAGTGGTAGGCTCAGATTTTGACATGTGGCAGAGTTTTAGTGTGATGTGGCATCTACATGGCATTAAGTAGAGGGGCACATTTTTGAAGGCAAAGGAAATAAAGTCAATGAAGAACTTAGATAAAGTGAAAATGAGGCGCATTGGATGAGGTGACACTTCTAGGGAGATTATTTAGCCAATTAAGGCTAACTTTTCTCAATAACTTTTCCTCACTTAACATATCTTCACTTTCCATGCATTAATTTCCCAAAATTCCCCTTAAATTGCTTTTAAATGCTAATTTGCTAAAATTTAGGAAAATTTCTAAAAATAGGGCGAATTCCTCTTCCTCGCCTAGTGCATGCATAATTGGCATGTGTTGACGTGTTTTAGTTAACCAAACACTCAACTGACTCTTACCTTCACTTAACTTATCCACGCATTAACTCCCTCTTATCCTCATACATGTGCTACTCCTTGACTTAACTATACGTCACACTCTCACACGTGTGATCCTTTAACTCACCATGCACATTACTCACTCACACTTATTCCCCATGCACATTAATTCCTAAATTACTCACTCACACTTATTCCCTCGTGCGCATTAATTCCTAAATTACTCATTCACATGTCCTCATTTTCTCCTCTTGGGAAGTGTGCCTTACTCTATATAATGGAGAGGTTTATTCATTATTACGGTCGGATTTTGGCAGCAACAACTAGTACACTCTTCTTTCATTCCTCTCTCTCATTCTTTAGTCTAGTTACTCTATCTTTGAACAAAGTGATCATTGTACCGGTTGTGGACTTGTCAACTGTGGCGCAACCAACCCTCTTGCAAGCCTATTAATAAAGAAGTTTGTGTTTGTGTTCGAACCTTTCTTCTTGTTGGTACTTTGTTAATTTTGCAATTAGATTAGTGACTTCTTACAATTCATTGTGGTTTAATCGATCTTTTAAGTAGTTTCTTTCTTTATTTCTTGTGCTAACCTTGCAGGATCCCTCCAAACAAACAAAATTACTTTTCCCCCACATTTTGGACAGAATTAACACACTGTCGAAGACATATCAGCCATTGTTTTTTGTCTTATTTTGTAGAAAATCAGACTTAGGACAACAACAGAATCATCATAGGGACTCCCCCCTAAGGTTGGCAAGCACCACCCCAAACAGAGTGGGGTCTAGCCTGTGACAATTTGGGGCTTTACTCCTTTAATTAGCCATTTTTTCATCCATGTTTTATCAGATTTATCAGCTCAATTGTGTTGAGATTTGTGTACCTTGGGAAGTGGTCCCCTTGTGTTTGTGAGCTTCCAAAATCAAGTGGGAAGTACTATGTACTATGTTCCTTGTACTTTATGTCTAATTTCACTTTGAGTTAAAAGTGAAATTTGGTCATTTTAGCGTAAATGACTATTAATTCACTTTGTGGGTGAATTAGGAGACATAAGTGAACTTAGGGAACTTAACCCAAAGTGGGTTTGTGAGTGAGATTATTGTGGGATGATCTCAACCTTTGATTAAAGATGAGATGGGATGATCTCATCCACTCATCTTTTAGGTTTCCTTATGGAGGTTCAAGAGGGGCGTAAAGGGCAAGGAGAGGCTCAATTCACTCTTATGTTCACTTAGAGAGTTTGAGAGAGAGCATTAAGGAGAGGATGGAGGCTATGGTTGAGGGAATCTTGGGAGCCTCCTTTCATGGAGGTCTCATGGAGGCTTAAACCCTCATTTGTTTGTGGTTGATGTTCTTGCTTGGAGGAGGGTGCACTTGAGGAGGAGGGCACATCTATAGCAGGGAGGACTTGCAGTGGTCAGATTGCTTTGAGGACAGATTCAGTGGAGAGGTAGCACACAACAACTAGTTTGTGTGCAATAGTTTCTTCACCAAAGCTTCAAGGAGCTAGGGCGCTTCATTTCATTGGTTTGGACAACTTGTGAGGAGGGCGCACCATGCTAGGGCACATCTTTCACTCTTGGACTTGTGTTGCAGCTTGAGACAAGCTACTATTGTATCGGGTTCATTTGTTTCATGTACTTGTTGTATTCCATATTCTATTCCCCACATATATAGACCTATATTCCAAACTGGTTTTCCTAGGGGGGGTTTTATTCAGGGTCATGTTGACCAAAATTACCCGTGTTCATTTTTATGTATGCTAGTGTTTAGAACAACTTTATTTCAGCAGTAAACATCTAGAGGTGTGTTACATATTTTATGGTATGCATGTGCTAACCTGTTGGTGACTAAAACTACATGCTAGAGCACCTAAAAGGCCTATGTAACCATAACAAAACAGCAGTGAAGTTCCTGATGTGTTTGCTGATATAAAACATTAGCAAACAAGTGCGTGACAACAAAAACTTAGAGCCATCTTGAGGTCAAAGACAGACCTAGATGGCAGCCTGTTAGGACCTGGAAAAATCTTCAAATTGGAGGGTGGAAAAGTGTGCTAACAGGTCCCTTTTAGGTTTAGAGAATGAAAATGATATTTTATTCTGTGAAAAGCATCCTCCAACCTAGGGCACACCTCCCTAGAGCTTTCTTTAGGTGATTTAGGACCTCTTGAACGCTAGCAGGCTAGCGCTCCCCTTAGAGAGCTCTCCAAACCCTAGTGCTCCTGTTCTAATGTGCAAATGATGTTCCATTTGGTCTTCTTCTAGCTTATAGGTCAAAATATTGACTTAGGACCTCTTTTACCTTTTGATTAGTCCACTTGCCACTTGTCATCTTTCTAATTCCTTGGAGTATACAATAATTCTTTGTTTAGGGGCTTGGACCATGCCAACCATACCACATGACACTTCCTCTTGCAAAGGAATCTCCTTCAAATATGTAGAATATGCCTTGAACAAAGTGTCCTTTCTCAAATGTCTCAAGGATAGAACATGCCCCCAAATGTGGAATACACCTCAAATAATGTGTAATGCTCCATAAAGTCACTTTAATGTGCTTTAAATGGCTTCTTGCACAAGACATCCCTTCGACGAGGAGGTGGACTCATGATCAGTCAATGAAAATGTTCCCTTGAATTGGAATGCTTCTCATCAAGTGATCTCCTTTGATCGAACAAGTGCTTCCATTGCCATATGGCCTCATCCAAGGTAGAGCATTCCTCTTCTAGCCTTTCCTTGCCATCTGTCATGCCTCGAGTTTCCTCCAACGTATGGTGTTTTGCAGCTTGCTTCTCTCGACTTTGTCTTGCCACATGCCATGCTTTGGACCCCTAATATGTTAGGGCATTCTTGTTCTAGGGCTCTCTTCCTCTTGTTCCTAGTGTGCCAGAATGGAATCCATGGGTGCAATGTGCCTTTTGAAAACCTCCATCAACCTGTTATATCTACTGAACGCCAAGGGTCTTCTGCTATACATGGTGAGAGAAAAAAGGCCCATGAAAATTCAAAATGAATCATGCATTTTCAAGGGTTAACAATTCCCATGGAGGCTTGCACATTTTTTTGTAGCATATTGTGTCTGATCTTGGTATAGTTTGAAGACATTGTTTGTATACTGATTCAAGGAGATGTAGGGTGATAAGTATTGCAACTATTACAACGCAGTCTCTTTCCTCATCTGTTTATGATGCTGGACATTAAGAGATACAATATGCAAGGACATGTGGATAAGGAGATAGTGCCTATTCATGCCTTGGTCGGTTATATCGATGGATTCTCATACCTCTAGTATTGTTAGTAGGAAAGAAAATGATAGGTTGGAGATTGGACAAAGTTGTGGACAACCTTTTGAGAAGAGTTGAACATGGGAGTTGCTGCATACAATCATATTCTCATTAATTTCTTTTGAATGTTCAGGGTTTTCCAAGAGCATTCTAATCAAGACAATTTGAAGATGATATTTCATTTGTTAGTAGTAGAATACACTATTATTCCCAATGCATATGGAAAAAATCAGTATTTGGACAGGCAGGTCGGTGAGCGACCTGTTGGTCATAAGAAGTTGTGTTGCAGCAAGGACAAACATGAAAAATTAATATTGCTAGCAATGGGCAATCAAACAAATATGTCGATGTTGGTGATTATTGGGATGATAGAATAATTGTTGAAGCTATCAGCTTGATCCAAGAATTTTATGATGCTTTTGCATTAAGTTATAATGATCTTAAAAACATACCCAAGGAATTCAAGGGGATGAAAATAGAATTGTGGCTAAATTACAAGAAAAGTTGCAGAAGACACTAGATGTAGATCTGTCACCAGTTGTGGTGTCCAAGAAGAAGTTATGGATAACGACCCATTCACCCTCCTTCCTGGATGCAGCCTACTACTACATGTGCTTTGGTTTTTCTTGAGCTGCACGACTTGCAATTGTGAGGGATTTTCATCTAGATAACCTCGATTGAAAAGTGAGTTGCTTCTTGGTTGTCAAGACATTGAGATTGTAATCTATGGCGTAGAACTGAATAACAATGGTAGAACCAACTGCCATCCAAGCACGCTTACGGTTGACATCCTTTAAGTCAAGCATGTCATGGACAAGAGAATGGCTAGCTAGAAGAGATCAGGTGAAGGCGGGAGGCCAAAATATCGAGGTTATGTTCCTTAGAGTGTCCGAGCCTCTCTTCTTGAAATTTAGCTTACAGAACAACCTCAACAAACCAGGGTGATTTCTTACCCTTGACCACTTAGATCTAGTAATAACTCTCCATTTATTTTTGTATGAATTGCTGGTGTGTTGTGGTTTCTTGTATGAAACTCTCCCGCCGGTGGAAAATCTCAGTTTGTTTAGTTCTAAGGTCTGTGATTTCCTTTGTCTCTGTTCTGCTTCACTAGGGTGAGTCAATCTTGTGAGGACTTTGTTCAATCTTTCAAAAATTCTGTTTTAGGGCCAAGAGTTGGAGTTCCAAGTTTGAGGATTTCTGCTCAAGTTTGGTCACCTTGTAGGCATACTCGAACTCAACAGTTAGGGCCTGTTGGAGTTCTAAAATAATTGAATCTTGTGCTTCCAGATGGGCTTTAAGTCTTTCAACCTTGTGAGCCAGGCACTGTTTGAGTTCTGCAATCATCTTGCTCAACCAGGTAGGATTCAAATGTTGTAGCCTGCATAACCCATTCAAAGACTTGCACTTGCAGGGATTGCACCATGGCTACCATTTAGGCACTTATGTCTTGACACTATGTCATATGGCTTGAAAGTCTTTGATAGCACAAAGTCAGAGGAGTTGGAAGATGTGACCTCTAGATTGAGGGTACAGGTATTTGTTGGGAGAAGGCATCCCAAAGACATTGATAGACTTCTGTTGTTGTTCGTATTACATAAGAAAATACAAATAGTATGGAACTTGAATGCATAGGATAAAATCCAAGAATTCCCATGAGTGGTTTGTTTCGAGAAATCGTGGTTCTCAAGTGTTATGAACATAAATAATTTACTTGCTGTCTTATGATAGAGTTAAATATTAAATAATAGTCATATCTTGTATTACATAGCTTAGGACTTTAAGTTATGAATAGTTAAAAAAGTGGTGGCTTAATAAAGTGGTTTAAATGATAATATAGT
>ML879366.1:0-16863 GCA_009831015.1 Picea engelmannii
TCAAGTGATCCAAAACAACTTAGAGGAGGCACCCCTTCTAGGTGAAGGTGGACATGAGGAGGTGTAAGAAGGAAATAAGGTATCCTTATAGATCAACTCATCATATTTAATGTGTCTTAGAGATGAATATATCTCTAATTTTTGAAGAGTTCTCTTGAGGTATCTTATAAGGTAAGACGGAGAATTGGGAAGCACATGACCCAGTGCTTACGATGGGGGGGATTGCTACAAACAATTTCAATGTCGTCTCACACTAGGGAGTTCAAGGTATGATTTCAATAGGTTGAGCATGAAAAGCTTGTCATGAATTTTTTTTAGGTTGGGATGTAAGATCTTGTTTACATGTAGTGTATTACAAATAAGTAGAAACTTGGACCAAGGGAGATATTGAGAATTTGTCGGAAGAAGAGTGCTTCCACTGAAAGGAAAAACATTCATCTTAATTGTGAGTTTTGTGATTATAATACTTGCACACTTTTCTAAAACAAGGTAGGGGTTGACACTTATGTCTTTTTGAGTAACTACATGAGTAGTTATCTTGGAAGAGGGCTCCTCATGTTTCTCACATGAGATGGATGGAAGTATTCAAGGCTTTAAAGTAGGGAAAATTTTAGGGGATAAATTTTTCTCATGGGCTAATTTTCCATGTTTTTTTTTTTTTTAAATATTTGAATATCCATTTTTCTCTAAAATGATTCACCCAAATTCTATACGATAAAAGTATTTTCCTCTAAAATGGCCAAAGTTTTCTAGAAACTATACAAAACACTTAGAATTTGAATAGTTTTACAAAAATATTGCTAAACGTTTTATGGATGGCATTTTAAGAATTAGTAAGATTCACCAAGGAGCGATACTTTTAAGGTTGAGGTTCATCCTAGTAAACTTGTTGAGGAGGGAAAAGTCTCCTAAGAGACTTTTTAAGGTTTGTAAATTATCTAAGTATTCTAATTTCAAGTTTTCACATGTAGGGTATAAGTTCATCGCACGTCCTACATGAGGTCGGTGTTTGGATGTTTACTTGGCCAGGAGAGGGATGAGTTGTATGATAAACTTGTTTAGGAATATGGAAGGTGTCTTGTTGGGAGAAAGTGGTGGGTATCCTCCATAATTAACTTGGTTCACATGCTATGTGGTAGGCCCTCCTATGTTTCAAGGATGAGTTGGAATTGTTGTATGAGTACTCATATGGCTATCAAGAGGCATGCTAAGAATACTCATATGAGTGAAATGAGATAAATTGAACATGTTTTGAGGATAGAATTGTTTGAATCTCATATGCATGGAGAAATTCAAGAAGAGATAGAAAGGGGGAAAGAAAATGACTCTGTAGTCTAAGGGATAAATCCCAATGGGAAAGAAGGAAGAGTGCCTCTAGTCAAGAGAGGGAAGGATTGAAGTGAATTCCCTAGTGGAGTCACCAAAATCTAGAAAATGAATGGATTCATGATACCACACACAACGTGAGGTAAAGGATGGAAGACCACCCAATCTCTCACACACACACACACACACACACAAACACACATATACTACTAAAAGGGGGAAAGAAGAGAGTGGAATCACCACTTCATTTTATGGTTAATTTGAGAAACCTTAGGGTAAGATCAAAGAGGGGGGGAAGAGAAGAGAAATCCACTAGATTAATTAGGACCTTAAAACCTCATTATTGTTTTCTCAGAGGATATGGAAGGGCATAACAAGCATGGAAAATATTAATGTCAGACAACAAAGAAGATAATTTGTGTGAAAAATAGAAGTTGTTTGGTCATGTCAAATAACAGAACCAAAGCAATGAATCTTATGGAATAGATGCATAGAAAAGGAAATGCATCACCAATGTGTGTATGCAAATCCACACGAGAGATGTATGAAGGCTCTTTGGTGTATCTACAACATCATCAATGAGGAAGAAACCAAAACAGGTGAAGAAGACACATTCACACACCCCTGCCAAGTGGAAAAATATAGGAAATAGTTGATGAGGTGGACAATGGAGGATGAACCAATCGTCCCATCAAATATATAAAGATACAGTGCTAATGGACATTGATATCAATACATAGACTTTATATAGAAACAACTTAAGGTGTAAACATCTATATCTTCTAATTCTTGGAATTCAAATGCAAATCTAAAAGAAGATATATCTATAAAGGTGTTCAAAGTTAATCTTAATCTCATTTCTTATACAATGTGCCAGTGTAATGCTCCCTTTCAAGATGATGATTCATCTCTATGTCACTAATGTTAGAAAGCTAAAGTTGGGCTAGTGAAACTCTTGAGGTAGAAGGTAGTTCCAACATGATATATCCTAAATTACAATGACATTATTGTCCTAACTTCACCATAAAAGAATCTTAATCTCATTTCCCATACACCCTACAACTATGATGTTCCCTTATGATGATGATTTTTCATTGTATCCATGATGGGAACACATCAAAGCTCGCCTAGAGGGACTCTTAGGGTATAAGATAACTGCAATATGGCATATCCTAGGCCACACAAGGAAATATGGCATATCTTAGACCACGTAAGATATTTTTGTTAATGAACATGTTCGTGTGAAACTATTAATGAAGTTTTGCACTTGAGAGTAGAGTTATCAGACTTGCCTAAAAAATGCTAATCTATTTGATTCAACATGAAAACAAGTACTCACCCAAAACTTGTTTAGAAAACTCACAACTCCATATGACTCCCAAGTCAAAAGTAGTTGAGCTTTTGTCGAGTCCAAGTTCGACAATTTTGGTTAAGGGATCTTTTGGCTCATTCCATATGGATTTCAAGTAGATTTTGGAGATATCTATTGTAATACCTCTATGAATCTCTCATTTAAGAAGTGTAGGGTTTGGGGGGGGTACATGGAGAGCCCTACGTGAGAAGGCTTCTCAATATATAGCTTCAATTGTTGGAGGATATGTGAAGCTCTACCATACCCATTATTTGGGACCCTCACATCTAGGTAGCAACATAGAGAATTGGAGAGCCAAGTATCAGTATCTATCACAATATGAGAGGGAGTCCATGATGCATTTGATATTGTGCAATATGGTGACATGGAAAATCATTGAACTAAGGAGGGGCTACCATTAAAATCGAAGAGAATGATAAGAACACAGAATCCATTTCTTTCCAAGAATTTGTTTTGAGAGCATAGTAATGAGTACACTCTCAATGCGATTGTGACCTATTTTCCTTGGGTGTGGGCTCCAAACCTCCAAACATTAAAAGAGAGGTGTCACCAATGTGTGAAAGAGGCTAATCTTACCCTAAGTATCATGGGTTTGAAATTGGAAACATTGTCCCAAAAAAGTTGTTCACACTACATCTCCTCAATTTAATTTTGTTATTGAGATCAAGCTAAAAGAGAATACCACTCCAATTTAAGTGTAGGATGTCACTATTTTTACCTCTTTTCCATTAAATATGAGAATAGTCTTAAATGCCTCTTTGTAGAAATGTTGAAGACCATAATCATAGTCTTTGCAAGGCTGACCTAAAGACCATGGCAATCACAAAATGAGTTCAAAGTATCTCATGGTATTTGGGGTCATGAAATTGTGTCTGGTAGAACAATGTCATCTGCAAACAATAGGATGGCAACGGAAACCCCATAAATAAATAAAATAGCCAAGTCACCTACAAATTTTGGAACATGATGCTCTAATTCAACTATATATAGACCAAAAGGTGTGGGTGAGAGTGGAAACACTTGCTTGACACCTATGGTGCTATGTATGTCATCCATGTTTCTCGTCTTGATACATGACAAATAGTGATCTCATAAAGAGACATAACCAAAGAGATCAATAAGTCTAGAAGCCCCAATACGTTGAGCCTCTCAAATAGTAGGAACTTGGCATTGTATCGAAGGTTGAGCGATAGACCACGATGTAATAATATTCCTTGCTTGGTATTACTTCCTCAATTATGGCTATGACAGTAAATGTATTCTCATAATTGTTGTGACAAAGAGTTTAGCTATAATGTCTAATCATGATTGTAGATAATTTCATGTTTAATTTTGATCCTTGAAAACATAAATGGGATAGATGATATGAGAGATGGAGGTAAGAAAATCAAATAAGACAATGTGATTAAAAAGGCCCACCATATTAGCAACTAATACAATCAAGTTATGTTTAAAAAATACAACTTTCAGCTTAATATACAATATTTTATTAGATTGGAATTGGAGATGGCTTGAAGGTTCATGAGATCATTAAAGAAATTACAACGAGAGGTTTTAGGACTGGAAAGGATAGATGGTCGATTGGGGACATTATATAGTGAAGTGCCATAACTAAGCCACACATCAAGATCAACAATGATGCAAGTACACTTTTATGATATGAATGTTCCTACAAAATATTTAGTGTAAACTCTAAGTTGTTCTCTTTCTATTTATAAGGGATGTACTCACGTTTCTTCTTCATGGGTATGCTTTGGTAAACATTTTGGGCTAGATTTCCATTTATGAGTCTTTGGGAAAATATACATTTAATTTCCTCTGAATGTTTTTGCATTCTACATCAAACCATGAACTTGGAGGACAAAAGTGATGCAAAGAGAAAGGGCAAGAAAAGTAAATGGAATGGGGAAAAGCATCTATAGTCACATACCAAATAACTTGTGACATGAAATGGGCTCTCTCTAAAGCACATTGGTTTTTTATTAATAAATGAGGGTAGCAGTGATTTTGATATTGATCATATATTTCTCATCAAAGTGACAAGGGGCAAGATCCACATGAGGTTGTTTAGAGGGACACAAAAGCAGATCTCACTACATGATATGTGAAAGGAGGGGGTTGATAATTGAAGATCATGGATGTTTGAAGCAAGGAATTGATTAAACATCCCATAATCAACCACTTTTTCTCCTCCAACAAAAGGAAAGCCATTGTACCAACCAAAATGAGGGTAGTTATTGGTGCCCTTGAGGATTTCCATCCCATGTGATTCCCCTAACTTGATCAGGGATCATCCATAATTGTTGACAATAAGGTCAATCGATCTTTTATAAAGTCCCTTATCAAGGTTATCCACCTCATATATCACCAAAAGGACTATGAACAAATCATGGTTGGAACAATGTATCTCACTAGTTCAAGCATTGATGTCAGTGAAAAGAAGAATTGTCACCTAAAGTTGAGAGCAACTTGAGTGAAAATATGCAAAACCAAAGTCACCATTCATAGAAAGTGTCTTGAGAAAGCAAAAGAACCTAGTGAACATATCAAATACCTCTAGTCATATATAAGGGAATAATTATTTCGAAGATATGCAAGCAACAATATCAAAGCCTTTGACTTGTAGTAACGAAAATCTACGAGGCTATGTAACTCTCCACTCTAAACAAGTGAATTTAACCTAGCTCAACACCTGGACTCCAAGTCAAGTTGCCCTGCCAAGAACCTCCTAAACTCATCAAGTTTTAGAAAGAACCACAAAATTTTAGCATAAACTGTCAAAAATTAGCAAGACCCACAAAGTCATAACTAGACCCATCGAGCCTTGGCAAGACCTGCTAAATCAAAGTAAAATAGTCAAGTCATATGATTTTAGATTTGACACTTTCGAATCTTGACTCTTAACATTGGACAACTTAGTGTTTGAGAACCTTTGTTCATTTTGATTCATGAATCAAAATTACATGCCATAGTCCATAGCAATTTTGAATATTATGGATCATTGATGATATGATGATTGATTCTGACCATATGATATGCTTGGTTATATTTGAATATATTATTTTTGCATTATATTCAGTGTAATCTCCCCTTCATATTCATAATCTAAGAATATATATTTTTCTTGAAAATCTATATTTTGTATTTTACATGACTATTTTTGCATTATATTCAATGTAATCTCTCCTTCATAAATATCACCTAAAAGTATATATTTTTACTGAAACCCTATATTTTGTATTTTACATGGCATTAATCATTATCACGAGAGTTTGGTGACTTTGTTTCAATGCCGAGCAAAGTTGTACCCTGTGTACCAAAATCCAAGAACATACTATGAAATTAGGGAGTGATTAACTTGTGTCAAGTGGAGTCTAGTGACTTTGTTTAGACTCCAATAATGCTCTATGTACCAAATCCAAAAATATACCATGAAGTCAGCTAATAGTTTCAATTGGATTCCATGAAAAAAATGGTGTTCAAAATTTGATTCCATGAATTTCCATGAGAAAGATGATGCTCAATGCATGAATCGCATCACAAGAAGCTAGAAAGCAAAAGAGCACTTCACCACAATTATATATTTCGAAAAAAAAATTAAAATGCTATACGAAAGCTCTACATTGTATCATCAAGAGGATAATGGAATACACCAAAACATTATCATCCTACAAAAAATAAGTCTTTAAATAGCACCCTCTTATTTTGAATCACAACCCATTTTCCAAGTTTTCTTTTAAAGAATATAATGGTTGTATTCACAAGCATAAATCTCTTCCAAGAATGCCCTGGTGCCACCTAACAATGAAGAGCATTCTACAAAACCAAAAGGACAAGTGTTGGCCACATTTTTCACTCAAGATTTAGGATTATGCAATGATGACCAACCTAATAGTTGTTGTCCTAATGACCCATGTTGCTCTCAAGATACTTCAGGTCTTGATCATCGAATTAATCATGAAAGAAAGATTTTGAGGGAAATGACTGATCAACTCATAAAGAAGGATGAGTCTAGAAGGTCTACTTATGGTCGAAAAAGAAAAAATCAATATAGAATCAAGGAGAAATTTGATCATGTAGATAAACAACTTGAAGAATGAGATTGTGTACTCTTATGGGACAAGGGAAAGGGAAAGCCAAATATTCCACTAAAGTTTGGTAGTTTGTGGCTTTCCCCTTATAGAATTGAAAGACAGATTGAGAAGAACTCATTTTACTTTACCAGCCTTGATGAAGAGAGGTTATCTATACTAATCGATGGACAACTTCTTACTCCTTACTCTCCCATCGATACTTGATTTGGTCATGTTTAGTCTAGTTTAGTATAAGGCATGTTGTGTGTTTTATTTCATTGTGTTTGTGACATTTTACTTACTTTCATTTATTGATTGATCATATGAATTTATAGTTAGTTGAAATTTTGCTCTATTTTGCATATGATGATTACTCCATGTTTATTTTAATGTATTTATTTTACTTTCCATAACCCATGTGATTCCATGTAGAAGATATTGGTGCCATTAAGGATTCACATCCCATGTGATTCCCCTAACTTGATCAAGGGTTGTCCATAAGTGTTAACAATAAAGTCAATCGATCTTTTATAAAGTCCCTTCTCAAGGTCATCCTCTCCATGTATCATCAAAGGGACTATGTATATATCATGTTTGGAATAATGCATCTCACTATTTCAAGTACCGATGTCACCCAAAAGAAGAATGTCACCTAAAGTTGAGAGCACCTTGAGTGCAAATATGCAAAGCCAAAGTTACCATTCATAGAAAGTGTCTTGAGTAAGAAAAAGAACCTAGCAAACATATCAAATACCTCTAGTCATATATAAGGGAATAATTATTCTGAAGATATGCAAGCAACCCTATCAAATCCTTTGACTCGTACTAACAAAACCCTATGAGGCTATGTAACTCTCCACCCTATGAGGTTGTGTGCTCGGTTATATTGGCATTTATTTGTTCGTCTGTAACGATCTATTGAGTTATAGTTCAAGAGTATTGATGGAAATTAAGTTCTATGTATGTTGGATTGCTCTTCTAAATTGTGTTTGCATGTTCCAAGAGTCGAGTTTGTAGGTCGAATGGAAATCTATGACTTTTAGAGTGAGAAGTATTTGTTTTGCACAGAGAACTGCAGCAAATGCCCACATAGATAGATTAGCAACGTGGATTCAATCTTGGAGTCCAAATTGAGGAGTCGATAGTCGATAGTGATCGAAGAAAGGAGAAGTTATGAAGAAGATTCATTGTCAATCACAATAGGATCGACAACTATCGTAATATCGAGATATCACCTATCGACAAGTTCATTGTGTTAGCAAATTGTAAACAATCAGTATTCAAAATCCTCGATGATGTGAACAAGATCCAGCGGTTCATTTCAGGCCCAGATCGATGAAATACAACAATACCGAGCAATAGATGTGTGAAAATTCTAACCATTGTCTAGTACCCTGATGATCGATAGCTCGGTAGTGGGAAATAGATCTAGCCATCCATTTCAAGACCAAATCGATGGACAAAAGCTATATCGAGAGTTAGAAAGTGCGATGAAGTTAAGGGAGAGGCGACCAAATCCTTGTGTAAAGATCAACGACGGAAATCAAACATTGGACTAAATCTATAGTCCATATTGTATCGAACTACCAAGTCCCGGCACATTATCAAACCAAGAAAAAAGGTAGTACCACTACCTCAAGCTCACGATGTCCCGACATCCCGATCTCCTGGTAACCAATGGATCAGATCGAAGTTTGTATGGAAAGGTGTTTGTAGTGCCCCGGTATCCAATGGTTGATCACCCCAACATCCCGGTATACCCGATACCAATATACATCAGTTGACATGCATGACCAATCAAGTGGTGACACGTGGTTGTCCAATTTTTTTCGCAGTAGTTAAGGTTCCAATAGATCAGACCAAAATGTTAGTAAAGGTTGTAGGGTTGAAATTGTCAGTAGGGAAACACCAACTCGGTAAGCGCTTGGTTATAGCACTCAATCTTGTGCATGCTAAGAGTTAGCACCCTAAGACCAAGGTCAGAACAAGAAGAAGCCAAGGAATGGGACTTGGTGCTAGGTTACAAGTGCTCGATCGCATGGAAGAAGGGATCTTAGGCCAAATGAATAAAAGCTCAGGTTTTTTTAAAAGGGAGAATAGTAGCAAGGGAGAAGCGCTTAAAGTGAATAAGCGTGAGTCATAATACTCGGTCATGTGGATAAACATAGTGTCCAGGACGCGATTTGTTTGGGATTCTGAACCAAAGATGAGACTTGGGCTGATAGAAGAATTCAAGAGAAACTCGAGTGTTCATAACTACCTGCAAAGTTAGTCGAACTCTGCACCTGTGGGAAAACGAGACCTGGTGGGTCATCATTTTGGTTTCAAAGCACAGTTATGCTTTGAAATTGGAGAATCTTGGAGTTATTCAAAAGGAACAATTCAGATTGAAGAAAGCATATTTTGCAAAAAAAGGAATTGGATACCTTAGTGAATTTAAGCAAAAATTGAGGTCATTCCAATCAAGAGAAAGTTGGATGTTGAGAAGACCAGATCGCAGAGTAGATATTGCAAGTATTGGTCTATGTTTTTATAATTAACTCTGGTTAAGAAGCAATTATGATTGCAGGTAGCAGCTAAAGAAGAAAAGAAGCTTGTGGCAAAAGGACCCTCACAGCAAGGAGAAGTTGTGATAATTCTTGAAGAAAGAGGAACGGTGCAGTTCTCAAGAGGAAGTGAGTGGAGTGCAAAAGCCTACAACTTTTGAAGCTGAGCAGAGGATGCTCAGAAGGTTCTAGAGGAGAGAACCTGTGATGCCAAAAGGTCAAGCTCATGAGAAAAGCTTGATGAGGTGTTGAGTAGTAAATGAGGAGACTTACTACAGAGAAAGGGCTTGATAAAACTCACAGTGGGCAAGGAGAAGCTCACAAAAAGGAGGAGATGAAGATGACTATTAAGAGTCATGACAGAGGTTCAGAGAGTAGCCATATCAAGGGGAAAGAGAATGCCAGAGCAATTGGAAAAGAGCAGATGAGTCAAGAGGAGTTTGATAAAGAGTTTGTTGAGTTAAAGGAAAGACTATGTATAGTGATGGAGTTGTTATAGGGAAGTGATGAAGACCAGAGACGAGGTTGGAATGTGAAGAAAAAGGTTAAATCGCCTATCGTGCAATTGTTTGTAAGGGAATTGAGGCAGAGCTTGAGTGCTTTGTTGAAGGAAAAAGAAACTCAGAGTAGTTGAGTTTAGGCAGAGGATAAGGATAGAAAAAGAAGTTCACATCCGTGAACCAGAGCAAGGATCATTCCTTGGAAAAGAAGACAATGGAGATGTTTATGGGAGACCTATTAAAAGTCTCATGGATTATTGGGAAAGTCCATATCAACATGTGAAGATGATGACAAGCGCATCAAATGAGACCATAGGGTCTTATGTTTTTAAAACTAATAATTTGTGTATGTTTACAAGTTGTGTAAGGAATGAAGCGGGACAGTCACATGAAACTATCATAAAGGCTAATGAAGGTAGACGTATGCTTTCTAAAGGCATAGAAGCATAACAAAATCATAATTTTGTTATAAAGGAAGATGAGATAGTGTTATCTCATAAAAGTAGTCAAGGTGAAGACCATACACAACTTGTAAATGGAATTGTTGAGGAAGCAGATGTTGATGATAAAATTCTAATGAAGTGTTCAAACCAGCAGAAGGAGATGATGCCAAATGAGACCCAAGAGTCTCACGGATTTGAAACTAATCATTGGTGTGTGTATGCAGGTTATAAAGACATCCACAAGGAAAATGAAGGAGTTGAAGAGCAGCATCCAGGTACAATGATGACAGATTGTGATGAAGAAATGAGATTGTTGGAAGAGTGGTTGCTCAAGTCCAAGGATTGAAGAAGAATGCATGGTTGTTGCAGAGACAAAATTTTAAACTATTTTTTTGTTTAATTATGTGCATCATATGCAACTAGAGTCTATAAAGTTGTCTAAAGGAGATGGAGGTGAAGATAAGAAGAAATTACAGGTTGCACAAGAACAAAGAGAATTTAATGCACATGAAGAAACAATAGCCTTTGAAGAATATTCCCATGGACCTAAGGACATTGAGGACAACAACAAGCAAGTTTGCAGCAATGTCATGAACCAACAAGAGACAAAGCTAGACATTGAGATAGATGGTTTGTGGAAACTAATGATGAAGAAGGTAATTAGATGGAATTACCGTAGGATGAAGAAGACAGTCAACCACAAATTGCAGTTGGCTAAAAAGGATTATATCATTAAGGTAATTGGCAAGCAACAAAGTAAAACATGGGATCCTAGAAGGTTACAGGCAATAACAATATAACAACAAGGCAACAAGGAAAGTGAGAAATAGCATAAGACTTGAGATCCAGGAGGACTTCAACAAATGAAACACACACGATCAGGAGATCATGGAAATTTTAACCCTAAGAGTTTGATGCAGGAGCATTTTGCCTCCTAAAACAACCTTGTGGATTAGGCCTTAGGGGTCTTTGAATTCACTAAGGGAGTGGGTTTCCCTTAATGGATTTAATTGTATTTTCCTGAGTTGTAATCATATTCTAGAAGGATAGGGTGTGTTTCCCTAATTATGATGTAAATGGCTTAAATGAGCAAATTAATTGGATTAGGTGGGTTGTCCTAAGTATGAAGGATTCGATCTAATTTATCCTCGTCAATTGTAAAGAGTGAGAGTGTTATTGTTGTAGTTAGTTGTAGATTCTTAGGAATTTGTTTTGTTGAGCTACAAGTGTATCTTCCATGCATAAATTGTAAGCCTTCGAGCATGTATGTGGTGTCAAGTTAATGAGGAATTGGGCCAAAAGGAGAGAGCGGCCAATTATTAAGGAATTTGGCCAAAGGAATAAGAGAGGGTCAAGAAGAGGCCAGACTATAGATTAAGTCGAGAGATATTCTCTGAAACCATGTACAATGAACATGTAAATTGGTAAATTGCACCATGTTATGTGCTTGGTTATATTGGCATTTCTTTGTTTGTCTGTAACGATCTAATGAGTTATAGTTTAAGAGTATCGATGGAAATTAATTTCTTTGTATGTTGGATTGCTCTTCTAAATTGTGTTTGCAGGTTCCAAGAGTGGAGTTCATAGGTTAAATGGAAATCTATGGCTTTAAGAGTAAGAAGGAGTTCATTCTGCACAGAGAACAACAACAAATGCCCACAGAGATAGATTAGCGGCATGGATTCAATCCTAGAATCCAAATTGAGTTATCGACAATTGATAGTGATCGGAGAAAGGAGAGGAGTTATGAAGAAGATTCATCATTGATCACGATACGATCAACGACTCTCGCAATATCAAGATATCGCCTATAGATAATTTCATTGTGTTGGTAAATTGTAAATGGTCGGTATTCAAAATCCTCGATAACCCGTTGATGGGAAGAAGATCCAGCCTTTCATTTCAGACCCAGATCAACGAAAGCAAAAAATATCGAGCAATAGATGTGTAAGAAGTTCAACCATGGTCTGGTACCTCGATGACTGATAGCCCGGTAGCGAGAAATATATCTAGCCATCCATTTCAAGACCAAATCGACGAACAAAAGTTATATCAGGAGTTATAAAGTGCAAGGAAGTTCAGGGAGAGGCGACCAAATCCTTGTGTAAAGATCAACGACGAAGATCAAACATTGGACTAAATCTACGGTCCATATTGTATCGGACTACTGGGTCTCGACACACTATCAAACCAAGAAAAAAGGTAGAAACAGTACCCCAAGATCTCGATGCCCCAACATCCCAATCTCCTTGTAGTCAACAGATCGAATCAGAGTTTGTATGGAAAGGTGTTTAGTGTGGTGCCACAGTATCCAGTGGCCGATCAACCCAACATCTTGTTAATGTTTTATGCCATTATTATAGTTCTTTGCATTTCAATAGATAAGAGCAACATAAGAACAAGATCACTGAGAAATACACATTCACAAGAGACACAACATTTATCCTGGGAAACCCTCTAGGGGAAGAAAACCCAGCAAAAACTTCCTTATCATAAATTGCCAATACAATGTCAAGAGATAACTCAAACCAATACAAATAGTCCTCTCCAAAAGATGCGCCACTCTTCTCCCTCTCTCCAACTGGTAAGTTGCAGCTTGCCTCTTAGAAAATGAGCAAGTGTGTTGTGTGTTAAAGTGAGACGCTAGCCTCTATATATATACAAGTATGGCACGTGTGAAGGGTTTTCACTGGCAGGGTCGACTTCTCACTCTGGGTGGGTAAACCCACCTTTATTATATTTATGGGTCTCAATAATAACTGTTGGGGCCGACTTCTTATTCTACCTATTACAATTGTCTGTTGACCAATCCGCAAAAGGGGATTTGGTCCTAATACAATTACTGACATGATTAATCCACAATGGGGATTAATCCTATAAATCATATATCAATAATAATAAGAATACTCTTTGCAATTACATTATTTCAACACTCCCCCTTAACAAGAAGGGTATTCTTCAACAACATTAGGTGAGAGAGGTCTACATCATCAATGGAATCAGGAGAACAGTATCCTCAATATCATCTTGGAACATTGGCTGGCATATTTACGAGTTATCAGAGGTTTTCTTCGTCGACAACATCGTCATTCTCAAAAGAATGCCAGCATCATCTGCATCAATATGTATCAGTAAAAAAATGATACCTTATCACAGCACTAGGGTAGCACATCATAGTACTATACTGGCTCAACGTCACAGCTGTTAAGTTGGTAGCTCAGTGTCAGTCACATCTTGCTTTACGTCTAACAATTAGGTCAGAAGCAAGGAATCATCTTGTTTTACGTCTAACAACTAGGTCAGAAGCAAGGAACACATCATCATCTTGCTTTACATCTAACAACAAGGTCAGAAGCAAGGAATCATCTTTCTTTACGTCTAACAACTAGGTCAGAAGCAAGGAACACATCATCATCTTGCTTTACGTCTAACAACGAAGTTAGAAGCAAAGAATCATCTTGCTTTATGTCTAACAACTAGGTCAGAAGCAAGGAATACCACAACGTCTTGCTTTACGTCTAACATCGAGGTCAGAAGCAATGACTCATCTTGCTTTACGTCTAACAGCGAGGTCAGAAGCAAGGAACACACACAACGTCTTGTTTTACATCTAATAGCGAGGTCAAAAGCAATGACTCATCTTGCTTTACATCTAACAGCGAGGTCAAAAGCAAGGAACACACACAACGTCTTGCTTTACGTCTAACAGCGAGGTCAAAAGCAATGACTCATCTTGCTTTACGTCTAACAGCGAGGTCAAAAGCAAAGAACACACAACGTCTTGTTTTATGTCTAACAGGGAAGTCAGAAGCAATGACTCATCTCGCTTTACGTCTAACAGCAAGGTCAGAAGCAAGGAATACATATATACTCCCCCTTTCAGGGAGGGTCCTTTCGGACTATACCAAGCTTATCTCGAAAGTGTTCAAACTTTACACGAGATAGAGGTTTGGTCAACACATCAGCAACATGTTCATCCGTGCTAATGTACTGGAGCTTCAAGGCTCCTCTCTGTACCATGTCGCGGATGAAATGATAGCGGATCTCTATGTGCTTCGACCTGTCGTGGAATACAGGATTCTCTGTCATATTTATGCAGCTCCGGTTGTCACATAGAATCATGGTTGCTCTCATCTCCAAGTCAAATAGGCCAGTCAGCAACTTTCGAAGCCATATAGCTTCGCAGCTAGCAGAACATGCGACAATGTACACTGCTTCCGTTGTGTTGAAAGCAATACTGGATTGTTTCCTACTCTGCCATGAGATCATGGCTGATCCCAAACTGAAACAGCATCCAGAAGTGCTTTTTCTGTCAACAACGCTTCCTGCCCAATATGAATCAGTGTATCCACTCAATGTGAAGTCATGATCTCCATCATAGCTAAGACCATAATCCATTGTACCTTTAAGGTACCTCATCACATGTTTTGCGACCACTAGGTGAACACGTCTGAGCTCTACCAGAAACTGACTCAAGGTGTTCACTGCAAAACAAATGTCTGGTCCGGTGTTCGTCAAGTACATCAATGATCCAATAATCTGTCTATACAGTGTGGCATCAATCAAATCTGACGAAGTATCGACCAACAGATTCAGCTTCGCTTCAATGGGTGTATTCATGGACTTACATTCTAGCATATCGAATCTCTTTAAGATTTCGACTGTATACTTCCCTTGGTTAAGGAAGATCCTTTTTGGACTCTGCCATACCTCAAGGCCTAAGAAGTAATGCATTAGGCCAAGGTCTTTCATTTCAAATTATGTGGCAAGTCTCTTTTTACATTCAGCGATGAGCTTTTCTTCTCTAGTTAAGAATAAGTCATCCACATACAGTAGTAAGATTACTGGTTCTTTATCCATAATTTTGAAGTAGAGATTTGAGTCTGTTTTACTCTTGGTAAAGCCTAAGCTCGTCGAGAAACTGTCCATACGGCCATACCAAGCTCTAGGAGCTTGCTTCAATCCGTATAGGGCTTTCTTCAATCTGCAAACATGAAACTTCATGTCTTCAACCTCAAATCCTTGGGATTGCTCTATATACACTTCCTCTTCGATAACACCATTCAGGAAAGTTGTCTTCACGTCCATATGGTGCAGCTTCCATTTCATCTTAGCTGCAAGAGCTATGATGGTTATAATTGAAGTGTATTTGGCTACAGGAGCGAATGTCTCTTCACAATCAATGCCTTCTTTCTGGGAAAAGCCACGAGCGACAAATCTTGCTTTATATTTCTCAATACTTCCATCAGTAGCATGTTTTATTTTGAAGAGCCATTTTGATGATACCACATCCTTACTTTTTGGTCTGGGAACTATTTCCCACACATCATTCTTTATTATGGATTGGTATTCCTCTATCATGGCATCTGCCCATTTCTTCTTTTGAATGGCTTCTTCAAAGCAGGTAGGTTCTTCATCTAGTAGATTACACATCAAAGCCGTGTAACTGGAGAATGGCTTTCGTCTTTTCACCTGTCTCGCGGTTCCTTCTGGAACACCATACTTCTCTCCATCTTGAATCAGCTCTCTTGCCCAAGCAGGCTTTCTTTTATGGGAGAAATTCATATGAGGAGGTTCCTGAACTTTTGTTATATCATGGTCTTCAGAAGTCTCCTCATCATGGGAAGTTACGACTTCCCTTATTGGTTCTGCATCTTTGGGAACTTCCCTCACGGATTCTGCAATCCTAGGATTTACAGGTTCCTCTTAATATAGTTCTTCAAGCTGGCATCTTCTTGATTTCTTAAGTGTTGCTTCTTCATCAAAGGTTACATCCATGCTAATCTCAATGTGGCGGTGACCAGGTATGTAGATTCTGAAGGCCTTGGAGACCTCACAGTATCCCACAAATATTCCCTTCTTTCCGAAGGGTTCCAACTTGTTTCTTTTCTCCTTTGGTATATGAATAAACACTAAACAGCCAAATATTTTGAGATGGCTTACCTTTGGCTTCTTTTCGGTGAACATCTCTTCAAGGGTCTTGAACCCAAGTGCACTATGGGATAATCGGTTCTGCACATAAACAGTTGGCATTGATGCTTCTGCCCATAAGCACATAGGAAGATCTTGATCGTGAATCATGGTCTTTACAGCTTCCATAATTGTTCTGTTCTTCCTTTCAGCTACACCGTTTTGTTGGGGATTATAAGGAGTAGTGAGTTCCCTCTTGATCCCAACATCTCTGCAGAAGTTCACGAACTCTTTTGAGGTATATTCTCCTCCATTATCTGACCTGGGTATTTTAATCTTTCTTTCAGAAAGATTCTCTATCAAGGCTTTGAATTCCTTGAATTTACTGAATACTTCATTTTTAGATTTCAACAAATATATCCAGGTCTTACGAGAATAGTCACCAGTAAATGATACATAGTATACATACCCGCTAATGGAGGATGATGGCATTGGGCCACACACGTTTGAATGAATGAGTTCCAATACTCCTTCTGCTTTTCTATCCCTTTTTGGAAAAGGGTTCTTGATATTCTTCCCTTGCGCACATCCATTGCATATGCCTTCTTGATCAACCTTGAGTTCTGGTAAACCTGTGACAGCTTTGCATATGTATGGTAGCACCTTGTAGTTGATGTGGGCTAATCTTCTATG
>WSFP011476667.1:0-16863 GCA_009831015.1 Picea engelmannii
TGTCGGTAATTGTATAAGGACCAAATCCCCTTTTGCGGATTGGTCATCGAACAATTACAAAGTGCAGAATAAGAAGTCGGCCCCAGCAGTTATAATGGAAGGGCCATAATTAATTAAAGGTGGGTTTAACCACCCAGTGTGAGAGGTCGGCCCTGCCAGATGGTGACTCTACACACGTGCCAGATTGATATAAATAAGAGGCTAGCGCCTCACTTCTTACACACACTTCACTTTCTCATTCTCTTATGAGGCAAGCTACAATTAGAAGTTGGAGAGAGGAGAAGAAGAGTGGCGCATCTCTTGGGGAGGACTTTCTGTATTGGTTTGAGTTATCTCTTGAACATTGTATAAGCTATTTATGATAAGGAAGTTTTGCTGGGTTTTCTTCCCCTAGAGGGTTTCCCAGGATAAATGTTGTGTCTCTTGTGGATGTGTATTTCTCAGTGATCTTGTTCTTATGATGCTCTTATCTATTGAAATTCAAAGAACTATAATAATGGCATAAACATTAACAGAAAAGCCATTGGAAGATAAATCATCTCAATTTAAAGAGCCTTCTACACAAGTATCTACACAAATTTGTACTCCATTAATTGAAGATGATGTCTACTCCATTTCAGATTTGTTTTCTGAATTTCATGTGGAAGATATATGGAATGCATCTCAGGGGTCACATGCACACACTGTTCCATGCACAATGGATGCATCTCAGGAGACAAAAAGGGAGTCGCGCACATCAGACTAAATTCTGATATTTTATGAGCACAATTTGCAGAAAAAAATTGGATATTTGAATTCCTCTTGGGAAAATATCCAATTTCAAAAAATAACCATCTAAAACGGAGTCTGAGAAGTGAAATTATGATAGTTTTAAAATCAACAAAATTTCAGCGTCTTTCCGGAAACGGCCACACGGTTTTTAAAATTTCATCCAAACTTTATTTGGATCTTATTCATTACATGAAGAGAAAGTGGATATGTGTGGAAATCTCAATGATGAATCTACTTCATCAGATCTGTGCAGACATCTACATCTTCAACAAAATCTTCAACGAGCACAAACTTGCACATTTGCGAGGTCTTCTTGGAGTGAAGGACAAGGTTGTTTAGCAATTGTTTTTTGTTCCTTCTCAATTTATTTATTTTTACATAAATTGTGCCTAGAGGGGGGGTTTCCCATGAGGTTTTCCCTCTTTCCTCACTTTATTTCAGTGTATCTTTTGTATTTGGGTACCTAACATGGCCTCGTTGTCGTGACCCATTCTTTATTTCCACCATAGTGATGTTTAGGGGGGGTGTTGGAGTTACTTCACACACACCTATGATTTATTTTTCCTAAGGTTATTCCTTGTTTATTAGTCATAATTAGTCATTATCCAGTCTCCTATATTTTAGGGGAGAATATTCCACCTAGAAATATTCTCCTTCAGTTGACAGTCCAATTTGACTAGTTGAGTTGAGTTTAGATGGTGCATTGGTTTTGTCACCATGAAACATTGAGATCATCACCAACTAATGCGCACTTGCCTTGGGATCATCACCAGACTTGCGCATTACCCTTGATTTCCTAAGTTAACTCCTCACTACTCTTTGTTCAGTGAGTTAACTGAAGACTAGTTGACTATTTAACTCAACTAGGTGGCAATTCACTCTCGTAACTGCCTGAGAGACTAGACTAGGTGGCAGTTCACTCTCGTAACTATTGGTGTGTGTCCAGATCACTTTAGACCACCACTATGGCTCATTAGTTACTCAAGTATCTTATAGCTATTGTAAATTATTCACTCTTTGAGTGTGGAATACGGTTAATGATAATTCTTCTATTATTTTCTCTCCTTCTTCTTCTTTCTCAAATTCTCTCTGCAAATGTGTGTATTATTGTTTAGCTAGATCTATTCTGTGCAAGTTCAACACATTTACAATGTTCTTTTGGGCCAACCTTATTTATGGAAATTTCATGTTGTATATGAGTCTAGATCTTGTAGTGTTATTATTACTTTGAACATGAAATTGTACAGGATACCCGAGGCAGTCCCTCCTAGTGTTATTTCCTTGATCTCTACCAAGCAATGTAGGAAGGTCATCTCTCAGACCGATAAATTTGTCTTCTTCATGATTCTCTCTTAGAGTGAGTGAAAGATCGCAACCACATCTGGGGCCTCCACGACCGATCTCTCCACACAACAGAAGCAAGTGGATAAGGTCATGGAAGAATACTCAGATATCTTCTCCTCTCCTATTGGGGTACCTCTGCACTGCCAGGTCAAGCATCCCATCGATCTGATCCCAGGTGCACCGATACCCAATGGGTTAGTCTACCGCCACTCTTTATTATAAAATGAGGATATCAAGAGCCAGATCCAAGAACTTCTCCACAAGGGGAACATCCGTCCCAACTCATCGCCTTATGGGAGCCCAATCGTGCTGGTGTAGAAGAAAGATGAGACCTAGCAACTTTCCATTAATTACCGGGCCCTGAATAAAATCACAGTATGAAATCGGTACGCGATTCCCCGAATCGACAACCTCCTTTATCAGCTCACAGGGGCCAAATATTTCAGTAAGATTGTTCTGAATTCTGGCTACCACCAGGTCCCAATATAACAGACAGATGTATGGAAGACCGCCTTCAAGTCAAAAGAAGGTCTTTTTGAATGGTTGGCCATGCCCTTTGGTTTGACAAATGATCCAACAACTTTTATGAGGATGATGGACGATATCCTACGACCTTTCACCAATAATTTTGTAGTGGTGTATATGGATGACATCCTCATCTACAACAAGACCTGGGCAGAACACTTGCAACATATTCATGAGGTTCTGCACACCTCGCGGAAGTACAAACTATATGCAAACTTGGAAAAATGATCCTTTAGCATGGACATGGTCCATTACTTAGGCTACATCATTGATCAACATGGTGTGCATGTGGATCCAACCAAGATATAGGTCATCCATGACTAGACAACCCCAACCACACTCACTGAACTTCAAAGCTTCTTCAACCTTGCCAATTTCTATCGCAGGTTCATGTTGGGATTCTCTCATATTGCATGGGCCCTTAGCCAAATAACCAGGGGTGGCGATAAGGAAATTTTTTTGTGGGGCTTGTCCCAACAACAAACATTCGATGAATTGAAGAAGCGTTTGTGCTCATCCCCAATACTTTCATTACCGGACCTGCGACATCCCTTTGATATCGAGATAGATGCTTTAGACTATGTTGTGGGCACCGTTCTCACTCAACACGACCACCTCGTGCCATATCATAGTGAGACACTATAAGATGTTGTCTGTAAGTACCCTACTTACGAAAAAGAAATGTACTCCATTATGCAAGCCTTCCGCAAGTGGAGACATTACATTCTTGGGAAGGAGAAAATCATCCACACTGATCACAAGCCACTACAGTTCATGCAGACCCAAGGAAAATTGCAGAATGATTGCCATTAGAAGTGGTCCACATACTTACAGAAGTTCCACCTCAACATCAAGTATAAAACAGGAAGTACCAACCAAGTTGTTGATTGCCTCAACCGACCTCCAGTCTGGCACTCACCACAGTGCTAGACTCTTGCGGCCATGAGACCTTCTGATGGCCCCACCTCTATGAGACAGACCTTGACTTCTCCACCACCTACCAAATGTCGGGCGCCAACTCAATGGTCGTTAATTTCCATCTTCAGGACGAGTTGTTGTGCCGTTTGGTCCATCTTTGCGTTCCATCAAGAAAGCACGCGAAGATGATTTGGGAAGCTCACTACAGTCAGGTGGCAGGACACTTTGGCGTCAAAAAGACAGTGGCAATGCTGCAGAAACATTTCTATTGGCCAAAACTTCGACAGGATTTCGGCAAGTATATCAAGTCCTGCACCACCTGCGCTATTGCCAAACTAACCACTAAGAAATAGGGCTTGTTCACCCCCCTGCCTACTCCTGACAGGCCGTGGGAACTCATCTCAATGGACTACATGTCGGGCCTCCCGTCCACCAAGAGGGGAAATGACTGTGTTTTTGTGGCTTTTGATCGCTTTACCAAGATGGCGATTCTAGTTGCCTGCAAGAAGAACATCACAGCAGAAGCCACTGCCAAGATCTTCTTTGAACGAGTATGGGTACATTTTGGGATCCCACAAACCATTATCTCAGACCGTGACAGTCGGTTCCTCAACACATTATGGTCGAGCCTTTGGTCACTGCTGGATACCAAGCTCACCAAATCCACTAACTTCCACCCCCAGAGTGATGGCCAAACTAAGGTCATCAATCGAATGATCATACATATCATGTGCATGTATAATTCAAAACACCCTCGCACATGGGAAGAGAGTCTTTCCTATGTCCAACATAGCTACAACCGAGCCTTGCATAGCTCGACTGGCCACAACCCCTTTCAGGTGGGGTTGTGATTCCAAGCATTGGGTCCCATGGATGTTGCACTACCCTTGGCGACCACCTTGACCGACTCGTCCCCTGCTCCACCAGAAGCTAACAAAGCCACTCGGTTCATTGAGCGGATTAAACACATCCGCCAACATGTTCAAGATATTCTACAGAAGTCTAATGCCAAGTACAAGCAACTCCATGATCAACATCAGGTGTCACATAAGTTTCAGGTGGGTGACAAAGTTTGGTTGCACTTGCAGAAAGAACGCCTTACAGGACCCCATCGAAAGCTCCGCCCACTCTGTTATGGCACGTACACCATCACCAAGAATGTGGGTGACAATTCTTTTGAGCTCAACATTCCCCCTTTCCTTGGCCTGCACCCAGTCTTCAATGTGTCTCTCCTTCGACCATATTTCCCACAATTATTGAACACCTCAAAGATAACAAAGCAGTTGACACCAACAAATCTCAACCCTGACTGCATGCAACAAGCATCCAGTGATCATATTATGGACACACAAATCAAGGGCACTCGACAACAAAGGATCCAACTTTATTGAGTCGTCAAAGTAGGGCAGCTCCTGCACCAAGGCAAGTGGCTCACCCGGGGCCAAATTCAGCAAAAAATTCCTCATCTAATGGGGGAAATCAACGCAATGGAGACCATTGCTTCCTAAGGAGGGAGGATTGATCCAGGTGGATATCAGTGGCCTCCCACCTATTCCACTGGCTCGAAAATAGTTTTCCACCTTGGCAGTTTTCAGTAGTTTTTCAGGTTCCAAAATTTCGGGGTCGTTTTGAGGCCCTAAATGACGTTTTTTGGGGATTTGGGGCCCAAGTGATTGCAAAAAGCACTAACCTAGGCCAGTTGAAAATCATTCTTCTCAGTTAGACCTTTCCAACGGGATATCGTGCACCTAAAACGAAGATCGTATGCAAAAGTTACGACCCCAGGAAGTTGATGTACTAACTTACCCAAACGGGGCCCACGTGACTTTTGGTGCTTCATCTCCTAGGGTTAGGTTTTTGGATGTCTAGGGTTTTTGACATTCTTGATTATTGTAAAAAGGCCTTCAGAGCCTCATTGTAATCATCTTCTGGTGAATGAGCGCAACCATCACATATCTTCTCAGAGATAAGCTGCCACCATTCCAACAAGCTTGTTTTTCGTTGCATTTTACAGTTTCAACTTATTTCCTTATTGAATAGAAAACCAATTTTATTGTATCTCCGTTATTTCGTTTTAAGCATATTTTAATAATCTGTATTCATTTCGTTCTGCTCATAAAATCTGGATCATATAATCTCAAAACTAAAGGCGATACACCCTATCATATCCTTGTCACAGAAGCAAGTCTTTCCCCCATTGAGAGCATGATTATGACTAGGCACCTAATGTACAATAATAATATAAACAACATTGAAGACAAGAGGCTTCTCAGGATTGCTTCAAACTCTTGTGAAGACCACCTCGGACTCAATTGTGGTGCGATAAAGAATTATATGATAAAATAAAATAAATATATTATAAGGAGGTGATCAATCATAATCTAGAAGATTAAAAGTATCTCTCTATTTTGAATAGCATAGACATATGGTTGCTGATCTTTTCCCATATAAATGATTTTCCCACATTCGTTGTACTCTTTCACTAGTCATGATGGAAAGGGATCCAAGTGTGTTGAGTCAGGTTGTTCTTCAAAAATAGCTTTTTAGGTTGAATAATGTATGCAATTAGTACAATAACTAAGACAATGTTAACATTAATTATGACAGTCCAATAAAAAATTTGTGTTCCACGTGCTATGCATGCATATAAAGTTAATAAGAGGTTATGCCACATTGCAACTTGATTATGTTTAAGGTAAGACCAAATTATGGGACAAAAAGCTTGGTTGGATTTTGTGCACCATTGGAGGGGGGCAATAGGGGACACCACATGTAGTTTGGTTTGTAGAGGACAATTAATATTGTAAGTGATAGATGGTTTCACAAGAATATGTCATGATTGTTGATTCAAGAAACCTTGACACTTGGAAGGGGCTTCAAGAATTAGAATTTGGGTGGTTTATGCATAAAACTTGTATTTTTCACAGATGCAAATTTCAATATTGTTATGAGACATTATTATCTAGTTACACTCATCTGCAAAAGTTAGTGTCTATATAGGTAAGTATCAAAGTTTTGTTGATTTATCCTTTGATTATTGTGTCCTATTGTATATTCTATATTCAATAATAGGACTATTTAATATATTCTTAGAAAAATCCATTCTAAAACAAGATTTGGAGTGGCTTTGTTATCTTAGTTTATGGTAGAATTGACTAAAACCTCTACGATATATTCTTCAAGATAGGCATGGTGCCTACGCACTATCTATCCATATGTTGTGTGTATGTTTGCTAAGAACAAGTGCCTAGCATAGTCCCTCACTTCTGAAATTTTCATATATAGCACCATGTGCTTATGCAACTCATAGTCTCGTTGATGGTATAAGTGCAAGCGACCAACCAATGAAAGAAAAAAGTAAGAATAATTCTTTCTTTCACTGGTTGCTTGCTTGCTTGAGCTAGGTTGAAGTCTTTCAACCCCAATATCATCGTCCTTAGCATTCTTTGACTCCATTTTGGTCCTATATTCATTAACTCACAAAGAATAAATGAGAAACTAACTTCAAGAAATAACAGTGAAATCCTTAAACCAAATATCATAACTAGCTAATGAATAAACCCATCTATAAAGAAATGCATCAATTTTACTTTTCTACCTTTGTTTCTCAATGCCTAAAACAATTATGAGATAAAATATTAATTTTTTTTAAACATTTAAATTATTTTTATATATTTGATAGCAAAAGGGTTATCATTATGTAGGCTTTATAATCATTCTTATTAAGTTAATATTAGTAATCCTAGAATGATAAACCTATCGAAAAGTGCTCTACGCATCTATTCGTAGGATTGTTCATACTCTCATAAGAAAATTTGAGATGGGATGGATTTGGAATGTTAAGTATAATTATGCATATTTTGGTCAAACCTTCATCATATTCAAACATTTTCAAATTTATGAAAAAATAGAAATGGCGGGGCAAACTCTACCAATAATGTATGAAATGGTAGGGTTCCTTCGTTTGCTTGTTTCTCAGTGGAAACTTTTTCATTCTTTTACTTTTTTTAACTAAGTCCAATGAAAAGATGTCACGTCAGCATAGTCTTATCTTTTTCACTTGGACGAGGCCATGAATGATGATTACTTTTTAGTAGGAAGAAATGATTTTTTACTATCAAAATTAATATTGGTATAAATTTAAAAATTTAAAAATATCAATATTATTTTAGTGTAAATTTTAGGAGGAATCTTTCTTAAGGAATGACAAAGTATCATAATTGATGTCGTTAGAATAAAAAAACAATGTTAATTTCATGGTTTTGATCATACTTAATAATAAAATATCCCAAAATATGTATTTGTAAAATATCCCAAAATTATTTTGGTGTAAATTTCAGGATGAATCTTTCTTAAGGAATGGCAAAGTATCATGATTGATGTCGTTAGAATAAAAATACATTGTTGATTTCATTGTTTTGATCATACTTAATAATAAAATATCTCAAAATATGTATCCTCTAAATATTTATTATTTTTCATGTATAATGTTTTTGAAAATCAAGTACATTAGGAGTCAAAGCGGTTATGACATACAAAGAGTAGAGTTGGAGTGCAAAGGAAGTCATGTTCTACAAAAGTTAAAAAGGGAAACATGTGAGGTGGAGCTTTCCAAGAGGGCAACATGTGAGGTGGAGCTTCCCAACTAGGGCCTCAACATCATGATAGGGTGTATTTGGACTTTCAAAAACATTTTTTACTTTATTTATTGCTTCTTACATCATTGAAAGTAAAGGGGTAAGAGACTTTATTCTTACATCATTGAAAGTAAAGGGGTAAGAGACTTTATTGAAAGTAACTTTACATTTATATTTTCATGTAAAGTCAATTGTGATTAATTAAACCAAATACCTAAAGAATTTGAAATTATTATTAATCATCCAAGTGTTTTTCAAGAAGGATTTTACAATTATTTTTTACCATTTAATGTTCCTCAAGAATGATTCCATGATAGTGGAGTAACAAAAATAAAGTGAAATTGATTAATTAAACCAGTTACCAAATACTTTAGATCACAAGTGTTTTCATATTACCAATAATGTTATTTTTTCTCTTTTTTATAAAGCCCGAAGGAAAACTCTTGAGTACTTCCTCTCCTTTCGAGAATGGTACTTAGGGTAAATCTTAGAATCTTCAAGGCACAAGGCTAGCCAACAATAAGACTCAAAACCATTACAACAATATACTTGTTATGAGCTCAACATGTCACTTGCGGGAATTGAACCAAGGTGGGTAGGATAACTTCCTCCCAACCACTCGAGTTAAATCCATTTGATAGCCAATAATGTTACTTATATAAAAAAGACTTTTAATCTCACTAGTGTGTTGAGCCTATTGAATTTAGTGACACACTAAGACCTACCAAGGAGCATCCTTCTCCACTGCTTGTATCACCCATTTGTCGGTAAGGATCACTCCTTAGGTTATTATATCAAGAAGGGACAAACTCCCTTGATCTCAAGGTAAGGTCACATGTCTCATGAAACCAAAGGGATCCCCTTTGTCCCCCCCTATTTTCCCTAGAGAAAGATCTAGAGCACATACTCTAGGGATTTATAAGTTGATTAAGAAGGAAAACGACATGATGATTAATACAAATGTCACGATGCTAAAACTCCATTCACCTTGCAAGTGGCAAGTCAAGAATAGACCAAACAAGAAGCATCTTTTCAAATTTTCCATCATCCACCTCCATTGTTTAACAACATAAAACTATACTCAAAAGGGGATGCCAAGATACCAAATGATCGCCCTAGGTATGATGCACTGCCACTTATGATCCGGATTTATGTAGGAACACAATGAAATACAAAAATACACATAAACACAGAGATGTAGCGGAAATAAGACTTCATTTCATTAATAACAAATGACTGAAAAATGCTTACAGACATAATGGAAATAAACTAGCTAGGGTGCTGGTAGCTTATCTCTGAGAAGAGATGTGGCGGCTACTGGCCTCTGAATTGCCTGTTACAATGAGGCTCGAAGGCCTATATATTACTGAGAAACAATGGAAAACCCTAAACATCCAAAAACCTAACCCTAGGAGATGAAACACCAGAATATGGGCCCCATTGGGGTAAATTGGTACATCAATTTCCCAGGGTTGTAACTTTGGCATACTATCTATGTTTGACACACATGATACATCGTTAGAAAGATCTATCCGAGGACTACACTGCTAATAGAAAATATTGAGTTCAAAACAAATTCATATTTGCTGGAGCATTCATGCCCAAAAAACGTCGTTTAGGGCCTCAAAACAGCTCTGGAAGTTCAGGACCCGAAGAACTGCTAAAAATAGTAAATTGTGCTACAATTAAGGAAACTGAAAAACTAAAAGAAACAATGGTGTGGGTCCAAGTGGAATAGGCGGGTGGCCACCAATATCCACCTGGATCAATCCTCCCCCCTTAGGAAGCAATGGTCCCCATTGCGTTGAGTTCCTCCATGAGATGAGGAAACTTCTGTTGAACTTGGTCCCTGGTGAGCCACTTGCCCTGGTGAAGGAGTTGGCCTGCTTTGACAACTCGATATAGTTGGATCCTCTATTGGTGGGTGTTCTTGATATGTGTGTCCATAATTCGATCAGTTGTGGCTTGTTCCATGCAATCTGGGTTTAACTCTGTTGGTGTGAGTTGTTCTGCCATGTCAGATGTGTCTAGTAGAGGTGGAAAGTAGGGCCGAAGGCGGTCCACATTGAACACTGGGTGCAGACCAAGGAATGGTGGAATATCGAGCTCAAAGGCATTATCCCCTACAACCTTGGTGATGGTGTATGGCCCATATCGGAGCGAGTGAATCTTGCGGTAGGGTCCAGTGAGGCGCTCCTTTTGCAAATGTAGCCAGACTTTGTCGCCCACCTGGAAGTTGTGTGGCACCCGATGTTGATCATGTCATTGCTTGTACTTAGCATTGGCTCTGTCGAAGATGTCATGAACTTGTTGGTGGATGTGTTGAATGCACTCAATGAAGTTGTTTGCCTTGTCAGCCTCAGACTGGATATGGGCTGAATCTGCCCGAGTAGCCACAAATGGCATGGCTACGTCAATGGGGACATAGTGGCTGGAATCCCAAGCCCACTTGAAAGGGGTTGTGGTTGGTTGAGCTATGGAGAGCCCGGTTGTAGCTGTTTTGTACATAGGGGAGGCTCTCATCCCATGTGCGTGGATGATTTGAGTTGTACATGCGCAGAATGTGTACAATCATCCGGTTGACGACCTCTGTCTGAACATCAGTTTGCGGATGGAAAGCTGTGGACTTGGTGAGCTTGGTGTCTAGCATCGACCAAAGGATGGAACAAAATGTACTGAGGAGCCTGTTGTCCCTACCTGAGATGATAGACTGTGGGATCCCAAAGTGTACCCACACTCATTCAAAGAAGAGTTTAGCAGTGACTTCTGCTGTGATATTCTTCTTGCAGGCCATCATAATGGACATCTTTGAGAATCGGTTGATGACCACAAAAACACAGTCATTTCCATGCTTAGTAGAAGGAAGGCCTAACATGCAATTCATAGAGATGGATTCCCACGGTCGACTGGGGGTAGGAAGCAGAGTATAGAGGCATTGCTTCTTGATGGTCGGTTTGGCAATGGCACAAGCAATGAAGGACTTGATGTACTTCCCGACATCCTATCGAAGGTTCGGCCAATATAAATACTTTTGCAGTACTGCCATGGTTTTCTCGACCCCGAAATGCCCAACGACCCGACTATAGTGCGCCTCCCAAATCATCTTGGCACGCTCGCTTGAAGGAACACAAAGGTGTCCCAGGTGACAAAGCAGCGCATCCTGGAGGTGAAAATTGGGAACTTGCTTACCCTCCAAGAGTGTATTGTATGTGTGGCCGAATTATGGATCACTTGTGTAGAGAAGCGGCCAATCGAAAGTCTCGTGCCCACAAGAGTTGAGAATAGTGGTTAGCGCCACAATGGGTGGTCAACTGAGGCAGTCTGCAACATTATTGGTGCTGTCTTTCTTGTACTTAATGTTCAAATGAAACTGTTGCAGGTATGTGGACCACTTCTGATGGCGATCGTTCTGCAACTTCCCTTGTGTCTGTATGATCTGCAGGGGTTGGTGGTCTATGTGGATGACCGTTTCCTTTCCCAAAATGTAATGCTTCCATTGCCGACAAGCCTGCACAATGGAATACATTTCTTTGTCATAAGTGGGATACTTCCAGATTGTGTCCGAAAGTGTCTCACTGTGATATGCCACTGGATGCCCATGTTGAGTAAGGACTGCCCCAATGGCATAGTCAGAGGCATATGTCTCGATCTCAAATGGTTGTTGCAAGTTTGGTAATGTGAGCACTGGTGCAGAGCGGAGGCGATGCTTCAACTCCCTGAACGCCTTCTGTTGAGATTTAGACCAAAAGAATTTTGCTTTAGCTCCTCCCTTGGTGACTTGACTTAAGGGCCAAGTGATATGAGAGAATCCCAACACAAACCTATGGTAGAAATTGGCAAGACCTAAAAAGCTGCAGAGCTCTGTTAGGGTGGTTGGGGCTGGCCAATCCTGAATGACTTGGATCTTTGCTCGATCCACATGCACCCCCTGCTCATCAATAATGTATCCCAGATACTGAACCTGGGTCATGCCAAAAGTGCATTTCTCCAAATTGGCACACAACTTGTGTTGTCGCAGTGTTTGGAGGACCTGTCAGATGTGGTGGAGGTGCTCTTCCCAAGTCTGGCTGAAGATCAGAATGTCATCCAAGTACACCACTACAAATGAGTTGGTGAATGGCCATAGGATGTCGTCCATTAACCTCATGAAGGTTGTAGGGGCATTCATCAACCCGAATGGCATGACCAACCATTCGAAAAGGACCTCCTTGGATTTGAAGGCAGTCTTCCACACATTAGAGGGTTCGATTGGTATCTGGTGATACCTCGACTTCAAGTCAATCTTGATGAAATATTTTTCCCCCTTGAGTTGGTCCAGAAGGTCATCAATTCGTGGGATTGGGTACTTATTCCGAACAATGATCTTGTTCAGTGCCCGATAGTCAATGCAAAGTCTCCAAGTCCCATCCTTCTTCTACACCAACATGATCGGGCTCCCACAGGGTGATGAACTCAGCCAGATGTGATCTTTTTGCAACAGCTCCTGAATTTGCCTCTTGATTTCATCATTTTCCAGAACAGAGCGCTGATAGATGGGTCCATTGGGCAGCGACACACCTGGGGTCAGATCGATGGGGTGCTTGACCTGACAGTGTAGAGGCACCCTTGCGGGGGAGGTGAAGATGTCCTCGTACTCCTCCATGACCTTATCCATCTGTATTTTTCATGTAGCGGGGCCTTGTCTGGAGGTCATGGCCACAGTCTTCCTCTTTCCCTGAGGAAAGATCATCAGGAAAACAAATTTCCTGGTTTTGGAAATGAGCTTACTGCATTGTTTTGCAGTAACCAAAGAGATGTTGGTAGGCGGTGCTATCTCCAGTATCCTGTACAACTTATTGCCCAAGGTGATAATAACAACACAAGGCCTGGACTCATACACAACATGTCGCTTCTACAAGTACAATTGGCCTAATAATGCATCAGAAACATCAAGAGGAGAAATGTCACATAATACCTCATCCGTGAAGGGCTTGATGCTGTAGGGAATGCGACATTGTTGGCTGACGTGGAGGTCCCGCCCTTGGTGCAACCACCTGATAGTGTATGGTTGTGGGTGTGTTGTGGTTGGCAAGCCCAACCGCTTCATGACCTCTACCGAGATGAGGTTCTTTTGGCTCCCGCTGTCGACAATGAACTGCAATGGGGAACCCTTTACCCACATCTTGGAATGGAAGAGATGCTCCGCCTCCTCTGGATCTTATGGTTCCTCCTTCTGGATCTTCGTGGTGGCAATGGTGGCGTTGGGCTCTGCATCGATAATATGCTTCCCCCTATCATTCCCCTTGTCGGGTTTTGATTCAGATTCGGAGCATGCATTCGATTCAGAAGCCTTCAACTCGACTACCAGTGACTGCTTGGCCTGACACTCACTTGTGTTGTGAGTAGAGCTCTTATGGAACTCACACCACTTCCCCATGTCCTTTTTTGTCTTTGTGGTGTTGTTCTTTTCTTGTGGCTTTGGCGGGTTATCTTGGGATGCCACGCCTTGGCTTGGTCCTTTGTTCTATGGTTTGGGGGTACCTTTCCCTTGCTTCTGATTCACAGACCCAAAGTCTCGCTTTTTCTGTTTGAACTTCTACTCAATCTTGGCAGCGTATCCGTATGCCACACTAAGCGAGGAGATGTCGAGGAACTCCATTTCTTCCTGAATGTATCTGTGCAGACAACTGTGGTACTTTAACACCAAATGTTTCTCTGAATCTTTGATACCCAACTTTGTGCTCAGGGTATGAAACAGATTCGTCATCTCATGCACATCTTGGTCCCTTTGCTGCCGCAGTGTAGTCCATTGTATGTATTTGTCCTCATAGCTCCCCACGGGATAATATTGTTCCTTGATGGCATCTCGGAAATAATTCCAAGTGGGTGTGGCCGAGAACAGAGACCTGGGCCAGACTCCTGAAACGTCCACGGGACCTGGGCCAGGCCCGCGGGGGGGCTGGGGCGATGCCGGGCATCGCCTCAGCCCCCCCGCAGGCCTGGCCCAAGTCTTCTGGTCCGCTCTATCTTTGTATAAAATTACTAATATCCATCCACATCCGGAGGAGAAATGAAGGGGGCGCTTGTTTTTAGCAAAAATGCCAGGATTTTCTCGATGTCGGGCACCGCTAAGACTATGTATCAGCCTTGTTGATTAAACTTTAAAGCACTAGACAAGGAGTAAAGATTGCTCCGTAGTCTCTGTTGAATTCTGCATTTGTTACAGACAATGAAGATCCATTGGCAGATGCTGGTGATAATACTTGTGGCGACTCGAACTCTTGCCATCGTTGACCTACGGAGGCAGAAGGAGATCTCTACTTCATCAGGTCGAGTACCCACAGACGAGGTAAATCTGTCTCGCTCTCAAGACAATCTAATGCTATTTTTTGAGGTTACAAAACCCATTAAGCTCCCCAAGGAGAAGCCATGCTCTGTCCAACTCTTACACCACGATTTTGGGTATACATATCGTAAGGATCTAGTTTTAGTAGAGTATAGACCACCCCCAAATTGCCAGAAGAATTGGACGAAAGTGGTGATGGAGTGGAAAGAGACGTGTAAGGGGAGGCAGTATGATCGAATTGCAGGCGTGTGGTCGAGTGGAGTGGAGATTCTTCGCATGTGTATAGTAGAACCCACTGCGAAAGGGATTGAATGGATCATTCTCAAGGATATTACAAAGTATTCTTCATTGTTAGATAAGCCTCAAATCCTTGAAGTCAAGCTTAATAATGTAGTTGATCAGACCTATACTAGGGTTTTTCATGTCAATATAACATTTCATTTTTATGGAGATAATGGGAAAGAAGGGTTAGATAACCCAGCCCATGCACATCTGATTCTGTCCATTTCGCTTCCTAGTTCTGAGATTGGGGGTTCCTGGTTTCAGATAGAAAATTCGTCTGATGTGCAGTCGAAGTCGTTGCAACTACCGCCCAACGCTTACAAGGCAGTTTTGGATATTTTTGTTTCATTCCATTCTGATGATGAGTTCTGGTACTCCAATCCCCCCAATGTGTAAAATTGGTATCGGAACCATCGCCTCAGCCCCCCCGCGGGCCTGGCCCAAGTCCCGTGGACGTTTCAGGAGTGAAAGGATATCCCGCGTTGATTGCCCACGGGCTAGGAAACACACATTTTTCATGTTGCGTACATAATTTTGTCAGATCTGACAAGTCCGTAATCTCTCAACCTACCGGCCTTACATCTTAACATTACCAGTAGTTAGCTGGATATAATATAGTAATTGTAATTCACATTTCACATAAAGGTCTGTCATTATAGGCATGCCCAAAGAATTTTGTTGGGGGCAAGGATTTTGGCTTTGCTACTCAATACTTCTTACGCGTATATTTTTTGTTTCGCTCTCAGACTAAGAAGACTCGTGTGATACAAAGGGACCTTAACCCAGTTTGGAATCAAGACCAGACATTCAATATAGCGAATGTTTCTGATCGTGATCGTTGCTCACTCACTGCGGTATCCTATTTAAATCGAAGGCTTATACTTCCTTGCGTGGTTTATATATTTATACAAGTGTCGTGAAAGAAACATCTTTGGAAAACTCTAAATGCTTTGAAAATTTAAATATCTTTGTTGAACGATTGTTTGGATTCTGCAGGAAGTGTGGGATAAGGATCGATTCACACGCGATGACTTCATGGGAAAAGATGAATATGACCTAAAGCCTCTTGTGGCTCCATCCACTGATAGTAACCTGGTTAAAGGTAGTCACATCGTCCAACAAGATGGCCCAATAGTTCAGGACGTGCACTTGAAGTTGGATTGCGTTCACTCTAGTGACTTGGAACTGAAACTCGAATGGCAACATGTGCACTGAAGGCTTTGTTTCAGCAAGTGGGGATCCAATAGTTATGTTCTGAAGCGTCTATAAATTAGATTAAAATAGCCGAGGGATTATTATATAAACCCTCCGCAATTCCAGTGACGGTCTGTTATGTGCCGACTGTTCGTAATATCTAGATTTCACTATCAATAGAATCTGCTTTTGTTTCATTAGAATTAAACCTGGGTGTGCAATAACTTTTCTTTGGTACGCCAGCTATAACTTTTATCTCTGTAATCATCCGTGCGGTTCAAAACTGCAAATTTCCACTGCTGCTTGTCTCACCGTATGGAATTCAGAAGTCCACAACTGGCCAACTGCTTCTCCAGATTGTTTGCTAAAGGTTCAGATATATCATTTAATGGCTAAGATTGAGGGTTGTGCAAACAACTGTTGTCGTTTTCTCTCTTGACTGAGTTTGTTTGTTTCACGATAACATGGAAAAGGGTGATCCAAAGTCCCGTGGCCGCAGTAATCCAAAGTCCAAGTTGAAAACGTTGGATATGACAACAATACTCTGAGAGGACAAAACAATATTACCAAAATGCTATTTGATCTGTATGACATGATAATGGTATTTTTCGATTTTACTGGCAGCGTCAGGTTGTAAAGTAACCCTGCATTCATATTCTTAGTGCATAAAATTATGTACGCAACATGAAAACCTGTGTGTTTCCTAACCCGCAGGCAATCAACACGGGATATCCTTTCAAAGCCTGTGTGCATTTTATTTAAAACTTTAGAGTCAAAGGTTTGATGTGGAATGTGAATGGTCACAAAATTTTGCTGCAAAACATATGTCTGAGGAAGACATGGTCACTCTATCAGGTAGATAGTAAT
>WSFP011476668.1:0-16863 GCA_009831015.1 Picea engelmannii
GGGTAGGTATCCTTAAATATTCCTCTCTCATGGGGGTTTTTCCTTTACCTTCCCCTACCATCATGCAGGTTTCCATGTTAAATATGATTTTGACTCAGGTGAGACAATCCCCAGAATCATTTGATCCTTTGGTAGTACCTGGTATCGACGAGCATGGTTCATCATCTTTGTCAAGATTGTTAAAACATGTAACATACCCCCCTCCATTCAAATCGAGTCTCACTCTAGGTCATGTACTTGAAACTTCTTTTCCTCCACCTACTGAAAATGTTCCCATTATTAACCAGCTACCTAAATGGGGAAAGAAGAAAATTCTTTGGAGGAAACAACGCTTGGGGGGTAGGTCTCCAACCTCTGGACATCATGTTGGAGCACACCCACAAGCTTTTGTCATGCAAGTTGGGGGAAAAACACCTCTAGAGAGACACGCTTCTAGGAGTGATCCTCAATTGGGGTTCGTTCCCATCATAATTGATCCAAGTGGATCTAGGTGGCCACCCACCTATTCCAACTGGCTCAAAATAGGTTTTTGGAAACTTACTATTTTTAGCAGTTTTTCGGGTCCCAAAATTTTGGGGCCATTTTGAGGGCCTAAATGACGTTTTTTCATGATAGATCAACTCAATATTAATTTTAGACTATGATTGATCCTATGAAATGAATTTCCTCTTCAAGACCTTTCAAACGAGTTATCGTGCACCCTAAACGAATATCATATGCAAAAGTTATGACCCCGGTAAGTTGATGTACTAACTTACCCCAACGGGGCCCACATGAATTTTGATGCTTCATCTCTTAGGCTTAGGTTTTTGGATGTCTAGGGTTTTGGAATTCATGTTTATTGTAAAATTTCCTTTAGATCCTTATTGTACTCATCTTCTTGTAAATGAGCATAGTCGTCACATCTATTCTAAGATATAAGTTGCCACCATTCTAGTGAGTCTTTCACTCTGTATTTCTACAGTTTTGTACATTTCGCTCATTAATAGAAATTGTGTATTATTGTATTTATGTGTTTATGGTTATATATTTGATATATCTCTTTTATGTTATTGGATATCTGATATATCTCTATACATTTATTTATTATATCTCCGCTCTCATTTCATGCCAAAAATAATATGGATTAATAACATAGTAGTCTTTTCTAGAACAAGATTAGTCTTTGTTCTTTCTCGTGCTTGTTAATACAAGAGAATACATTACCGAGCTCAGTATTTGTTCTTTCTCATGCTTGTTAATACAAGATAATAGATTCCGAGTAAACGTTTATCTCTTTTTCGGACTCGTAGAAGCTGTATAAAAAAGGAACTCTTCAGAGTCTCCTTTAAGCTCTTTTCAGACCCTCTAAACATGAAAATATTGTTGAGTGATCTCGTTTCCTTTCACACTCATTAAAAGGATTAGAAAGGACATATTTTGATGTTTGTTTTATCTATTTTTCACCTTCAAAAGCACTCCTTTCCGAAAAAGGACCTCATTATGGAGAACTCTTTAAAATCTTTTTGAGCTCCTTAAAAACGAAAAGATTGTCGAGCGATCTTGTTGTCTTTAACGCTCATTAAAGTGAATTAGAAAGAACATCTGTCGAGCAGTAGTTTATCTCTTTTCCAATCTCATCGGACTATTTATGAAAAAGGAACACTCTAGTCAATCATGATTAGAAGAGTTCTCCTAGGTATCGTTTTATACTTTTTCAGGCCCTGGAGACTAATTTCATGAAAAATTCCATCTAGATGCTTCTTTCTAAATATTTTCAAACTCTCGAAATATGAAAAGACCATCGATTTTTCTTTCCCTAGACTCGTAAAATATACACAAGGAAGGACCCATCTGGGACTAAACCCTTCCTTCTTCAGGTTCGTTAAATATGTGAAGATGGGACTCATCGAATATGAGTTTATACAGAGCATTTGTTATCCTCCTCAAGCTCACTAAAAAATAAAGAGGTACTTGCCTATCTAGGTGGGGGGGGGGCGGATTTTAGAAGTGGGTCAAGTCTTTCATTTATGGCATCTTGATGTGTCCCTTGTACATGGCACTTGCTTGAATCCCATGTTTCATCATACTCTTTTGATTCCTTCAGAAGAGAACACTTAGTTATCAACACATTCCATGCATCGTCATACTCTTTCGACTCCTTCGAAGAGATCCATTGGTTTTTTTCACATCATCATCATACTTGGTCTTCATGCTTTGTTGAGTTAATGTTTCCAGTCATTCATTGTGTCGCCATATGTTCAAGGGAATTCAACCTCTACATTTTCACCCCTATGTCAGTTCATCGTCATTTGATCCATCACTATTCATCACTATCCTTATTCATTTCGTGTCGATGATGGGAGATACATCATGGCCCTCCTTCGATGAGTTTATTTCCTGATTGTTGAGATTTATGTGGTGAGGAGTGTTTTTAGGTGAAATTGGAAGAGTCTATTTCCATCGACATTAGCACATTAAACAGGAATTAGACTTAGAAACCAATTACTACCTCGGAGCCTACTTGCCTCAATGGCAAGTTTCCTTAATTTCGACAGTGGTTTTTACATCATTGACCCATGATCGATCGATTATGTGAGTGTTCGAATTCAAATCATCTATTCACATTCAATGGAATGTACTCGTAGTAACTTGGGAGTCATTTTCATCATTGGTGATTTCCCTCGCACTTGTTAACAATATACATCATTAACCAGTAATCAAGTGGTTTCTACCATGTTCGACACCAAGACCGTTATTCACATGGCTATATTCTTACTATTCGGGTCCAGGATTGAAGACCCTGAGGGGAATATATAGTAAACACTCATTTTTTGTATCTTTCTTCCCTAGGCTGCGATGGAAATTATGAAGTTCTTATATATATTGTTAGCCCTTGGTTATGGAAGGAAGCGAAGAACAAGGAAGGAAAGATAAAAAGAGAGCTTCGTGGGAGACACAATAATTGTTACTGAGTCGAAGTAAGCAAAAGAGTAGGAAGGATGGAGCGAAGTACGGGAAAGAAAGTCGTTAGATGAGAAGATCAAGGATGACAGATCAGAAAGGAAGAAGGAGTGTGGACAACTCAGCAAGCAGAGAAAGCCATCATTGGATGCTTTGGAGCACCGCGAGATGAAGAAGGAAAGACAGGTTGGCGAAGCCCAGAAAAAGTGGGTCAATTTGACCTAGGGTTTTAGACACCTAGGGTTTTGGTAATTAGGGTTTTCGACACCTAGGTTTCTACCTAAGGTTGTCGGTGAGGGACTATAATGTATAAATAGAGGTCGAGAGGACCTAGGTCGGTTCGGTACTAGAGTTGGGTATTGATTTTGATTATTGTGGTCAAGAGAGTATTGTACTGTGAGAGAGGAGTGATGAGAGGGAGAGCCTTCTAGTATTGTAATATCTTCAGCTAGGTGCGAAGATCAAGTCCTGTAGCTAGGTGCGCAGGAAGGTGGGAGACAGAAAGAAGAAGAGAGAAGATCTGTTGACTAAGAGCACAGATCAGAACTGTACGCTTTACCTTAATATATCATGAGCATAGTTATGTGGACGTAGCCCTAGAGAGAGGGTGAACCACGTATATTTGGTGTTATGTGTGTGTGATTGTTGTGTGGATCCCTGTCATTGTTATACTGTTAATTTCATTATTGTGTTAGATCAGATGTATGGCTGCGCAGAGTATATCTAACTAATAAAGAGATATATGAATGTTGTATTAGTTCCACTTGACATTCCCCTTATTGTAGACATATTTGTCCTGCAACCCCCCCACTTAGCTACTTCATGTGAGACTGCATATGCTTCGCAGGTGTTGTCGAAAGGGCCAGTAGTTAGGGCTTGTTGTTGCGCTCTTGGAGTGAACCCTGGGTCTGCCCCTGTGCCAACAAATGGTTCCATTACCGGGATAGGAATCTTTGTAAGGGAATGTCAAGGTGGTTCCCATCGAAGATAGAGATTCAGAAGTGGATAGAGAATCAAGAGAAGGACTTCACCAAAAACCAGAACAAGAACCCTAAACTGAGTACTAAAGATTGGCTACAAAGATACATTTTCACCAACATTCACGAGATATTCTTTGGGGGAATCCACCAGGAGTTGTTTGAATGGTTTGCTAGGTTATTCGATACCCAGTTTGAGATTAGATCTAGACCTCATGTGGTTTGGACATTGGCACTAATCTAGAAGATTAAGAGAGTTGACAACATTGTATCAAGGGTTGTATATCATTGGTTCGATAGTACCATTGGAGGGTATATCACCGAGTTTGTTGTTGACAGAACATAATCGTATAGCCAAGCCGAGAGGTACTTTTTCAAAGGACCTAGAGGAAAATTTTTGCACTTTTTGAAGCTGAGAATCAAGATGTTGTTGCATGAAAAGAACGTCTTGAAGATATAGTATATTCGTTAGATATGAAAAGGCTAATGTTCAAGATCTCGGATAGCGATAGTGACACAAAAGCTGGACATACGCGCAGTGGGAAAGTATTCCAAGGAGTTCACCTTGAGAACTTGTTTAAGCAAAACTACAGAGAAGAGGGTTTCTACAATGGAGAAGAGGTAGATCTAACAGACGAAGAACATTTAAAGCCCACCAGAACAGAAGAAGGGGAACCTAAAGAACTTTTCCAAAGTGAGCCAGAAACCTCATGAACTATGTAGGTTACTGAAGTAAGTAACATTAACCCTCCTATTGTTTCAATAGCACCAAGCAGTCAGAATAGTCAAAACCACCAGAGTCTTTAGAGTACCGTTACTAGAAACTCAACCTATACTCAGACAGGAAGCCTAGGGAACTCTATGGAAAATGAGATGAGGTTACCTATATTTAGAGGGTATGGATCTGATGATCCCGATCAACACTAGTTCCTGTGTGAAGTTGTATGGAATATTAAAAGTATCACCGACAAAGCCATCAAGAGAACCCAGTTCAGCACTATGCTCAAGGACCGCACACTGAGTTGGTACATGAAACTTGTCCAAGGACTGGCACAGCCTAAGCCACTGAACGAGATCAAGAATGTGTTGATTGCAGAATTTAAGAAACCTAAGTCAGAGTCACAATGTATTACAAAGCTAAAAGAGATCAAACAAAAGGTAGCAAAACATGTTTGGGAGTTTGACCAAAGATTCAAGACACTAACAGGACGATTAACTTTTCAGATCCCCGATGAACAAAACAAAGAATGGTTCATCGATGCATTCTTACCTCACATCAGAGTCCCTCTAATGCAACAGAATATTTCATCACAGGCAGAAGCGTTGGAGATCACCATGAATCTTGAATCAACACCTATGGGAGAATCTAGCTCAGGCATTAGCCAGATCTTGAGCCAGCTGACTAGTCTATATCTGCAGGTTGAAGACATCAAGAAGGACAAGGGGAAGCACAAAAGAGAAGATATATGGTGTTGAAGATGCAGATCTGAAGGTCATGATAAATAACATTGTCCCCTGTTTCATGAGTATTTGGGCTCAGGAGCGTCGAGCCCCTTGAAGCAGGTTAACCTACCCTGGTGCGATGTATGCAGAAATAGGCATCGCCCAGGTGAATGATATTACATGAAAAAGTATGTTTAGGAACCCACAAACTTGTACTGCACATTTTGTAAATCAGTGGGGCATGATGATCGAGATTGTAGAGCTTACGATCTCATGCATGAGAGGTCAAGGGACATATACAAGATCTAAGGCGAAGTACACCAAGAAGGAAATAATGCACTGTATAATTCTCTAGTAATAGGCAACTTCACTCCTCGCGGTGGCTACAGAGGATGAGGACGAGGAGGAGGTATGGGCCGAGGCCAAGGATAAATTATATGTTATAACTGTGCGCAGCCAGGACACTTAGAAATGGATTTTCGGAACACTTGCACAACCTGTAGTTATTGCAACCCTTTTGAGCATGTCATAGAATAATTCCCTGCACTACTGGCTAAGCTTCAGGAAAGACATGGACCCCAGCAAAAACCACAAGTACAACTGATATATGTTGAACCTCGTGGAAATGACCCTAGAGTCATTGTCATTACTCAAGGAGGCGCTACCACAGGAGAAGACAGAGCAACACAAGGAAATAATGCAGACGACCATGGAATCAGAAAAGCTGCAGAGAAGACCCCAATGTTTGAGGCTAAGAAAGAAAGACAGATCTTTGAGGAAGCAAGAAAAGAGTTCAAAGGAGATCAAGTGTCCTCATCTAGAATGCAAATAGAAATCAAAGAGTATGGCATGCCTCATGCATTTGATCAGTCTGCATCACCAACAAAAGAAAAAGAGGTAAGCAAACTCATGGAATTTTTGTGCACTTGTGTTAAGTTGATTCAAGATAAAAGTGTTGTACAAGAATTACAAGATTTAGTCAAGCAGTATGACCTAGTAAAGATAGCCTCCTTACTGAATAGGGAAGTGCACAAAATTGAGAAAAGGAGAAGGACAAATAAAGAATTACACCTGAATGCTCAAATAGGAGAATACGATATAGACTGCATGGTCCTCAACTTAGGGTCAGAGGTCAATGTCATGACGAAGCAAACCTGGGCATTGATGGGAAAACCCAAGATGATCTATTCCCCTATTAGGCTTAGAATGGCTAATCAGAAAGTTGTCATCCCATTTGGACGATTGGAGCATGTCCCTGTGGACATCAATGGAGTTAGAACCTTTGCATATTTTGAAGTAATTGAAATTGTTGATGACAGTTACCCTTACCCTACATTATTAGGAATTGATTGGGCCTTCGACAATTCTAATATTGTTGATCTAAAGAAGAGGTGTATGACATTTTAAAAAGATGGCCTTAGGGTCCTTTCACCTTTAGATCCAGATGAGGGACCTATATACACAGAGCCTGTCAGAGAAGAAGACCACGCGTACGAACTGGAAAACATCTATAAATTAATAGCCAGACAACAGAATTATATCAACCCTACTGTCGATGGGAATATAAGCTGGAAAAGTGACAGCGTGTGTTCATCAGATTCAGAAAAAGCACTGGAGAACTAGTAGAACCAGATGTATGAAGTATCCGCAAGGAGATGTGCTCGACTCACCAGAGAAGTCCACTGGATTGGTACAACAACAAGTAACTTACCTACCTTTGATGGTCTGAATCCTTTAGAATCCTTCTTGATGGAATTTAAAACAATTGTACCAGCACAACAGAGGTTGTTGGCTATGGATGAGGCCCTGAAAGCTACACCAGCAAGATGGTGGGGGACGCACAACGGAAACATCACAGACTAGAGACAATATCAAACTTTTATGACAGCACGGTTCTCAGCACAAGTAGGAAGTTACGAAGTGAGGTACACAGGTCGAAGCTTTCCAAAGGACCATGTACAAAGCTGTGAAGAGGCCTGGAGTGACATTCCTTGAGAACAATGGGTACATAGATTCATTAACATGCTGGACACGATCCCTATCAACTGGTACCTTCAAGCAGAGTTGTGCCTCGTCACTTCAGATTGGGAAGGTATGATCCAAAATTTTGTAGCCACCTTTTTTTTTACAGTGAATTTCCTTCTGTAGATCGAGCATTACATATTGTAAGACAGAACGTATTTAAGGAGGCATCTGGCCTCCCCGTGGAGCAAGAAGAGGATGAATGGACTGCGCCATTCTAGAAATTGCAAGGATGTTACCACATTAATGTCAAGGAAGATGATGATCCGAGGAAGGTAAACATTGTTGAGACAGAAGGCCACAGAAATGTGGAAGTACCAGGATTTGAACTGCCATTCATTGGACAACCGATCAAGATAAATAAAGTTAATATTGGGACAGAGGAGACGCCAAAAATTGCCAATGTCGGAGATTATTGGGATATTGCTACCATTGACAAGATTATAGAGTTATTGCACGAATATCAGGACTTGTTCCCGACCAAGTTCGCTGATATGAAAGGAATCAAAAGACATATGGGAGAAATGAGGATACCTTTGAAACCAGATGTGAAGACATTCAAGAAAAGACCCTACATATTGAATCCGAAATATAAGGAAAAAGTGAAGATTGAGCTTGACCGAAAGCTGGAAGCAGGGATTATTGAACCTGTCAAAGAATCAGAGTGGATCAGCCCTATGGTGGTACAAGACAAGAAGACAAGAGAAATCAGGATCTATGTGGACCTCAGGAAGTTGAATGATGCCTGTCTACATGACCCCTTCCCTACACCATTCAAGGACGAAGTGTTGGACAATGTGGGCGGCCAGGAAGTATATTCTTTTACAGACAGGTTTTCAGGATACCATCAGATCTGGATTGCCAATGAGGATCATTATAAGACTACATTTTCCATAGAGTGGGGATCCTACCAATACACAGTAATGCCATTTGGATTGAAGAATGCACCAACCATCTTTTCTAAGGTGGTGGTCGAAGCATTCAAAGAATTTTTACATAAATTTTTAGAAGCATACTTTGATGACTGGACTGTTTTTAGCTTGTTGAAAAATCATGTTGAATCTCTAAGGCTATTGTTGGATAAATGCAGGCATTGTCAAATTGCTTTGAACCTGAAGAAGTGCATCTTTTCTCACCATTTGGAGTATTATTAGGTCATATTGTATGCAAGCAAGGATTGTTGGTGGACCCATCCAAAATTGCAATTATAGTTGATTTTCCACCTCCTACCTCAGTCAAGCAATTGCGCATTGCACTAGGCCATACTGGCTATTACAGGAAATTTATCAAGGGATATGCTCAGATTACATCACCAATGGAGAAGTTGTTGAAGAAGGATTGTCAGTATGAGTGGACATATGAATGCCAACAGAGCTTCGACACAATGAAACAGAAGATGGTTACAGCGCTCATTCTGGTTTTTCCATATTGGAGCAAAGAATTCCATGTGCATGTTGATGCATCTTCTATTGCATTAGGAGTAGTACTATTACAACCTAAAGAAGGGGACATTGATCATCCATTAGCATTTTCTAGCAAGAAGCTATCCACAGCTGAAGTCAATTAAACCACTACAGAGAGAGAAGGATTAGTCATGGTGTATGCATTACAGAAATTCTGATACTACTTGTTGGGATGACACTTTAATATGTTTACTCATCACTCCGCATTGAAGTACCTAGTCAACAAGCTAGTGTTGGGGGGGAGAATATGCAGATGGCTTCTCTTGTTTCAAGAATATGATTTTGAGATCATAGTTAAGCCAGGAAAAATGAACAAGGGCCCTGACCACCTGTCGAGGTTGGAACATGGTGAAGAACCCACCAGTCTAGAGGATACACTACCAAATGCACAGTTGCTCACCATTAGGAAGGTGGTTGACCACTTCGTAGACATATTCCAGTTCCTATCAACAAGAATGGCTCCAAATCAGTATACAATTCCTCAGAAGAAATAGCTAGTGGTGTGTGCTGCATATTTTTCACTTATAGCTAGACAGTTGTACAAAATGGGACCTGTTGAAATACTAAGAAGATGTGTGATGGAGGCAGAGTGCCCACTGATCCTCACAGAATCTCATGAAGGCATCTCAGGAGGAAATTACGCAGGGAAAGCAACTATGCAGAAGGTTCTGCGAGTTGTCCTTTGGTGGCCTACTTTACACAGAGATGCTAAAGAGTATGCCCAAGCATGTGATGTATGCCAAAGAGTTGGAAAATGATACAGAAGAGATGAAATGCCCTTAGCACTGTAGATGACCCTACAAGCATTTGAAAAATGGGCCATTGACTTCATGGGACCTATAAACCCACCAAGGAAGCGCACAGGAGAAAGGTATATTATTACTGCAACAGAATACCTGACTAGATGGGTCGAAGCCAGAGCAGTCAAGGACTGTAGTGCAACTACAATTGCACGTTTTATATTTGATGACATAATAACTAGGTTTGGATGCCCTAATATCCTTCTGAGTGATCAAGGTACACACTTCATCAATAAGATAGTGGAAGCCCTGACTGAAGAATTTGCAATCCACCATCAGAAGAGTACACCTTACCATCCCCAGGCAAACGGAATGGTTGAAGAATTCAACAAGATCTTGGAGACATCGTTGACAAATATTTGCAGTGTGAACATGGATGACTGGGATTTAAGAGTACCAGTAGTACTCTGGGCTTATAGAACCACTTGCAAGAAATTAACAACTCAAACCCCTTTCAATTTAGTTTATGGTCTTGAAGTTGTTGTCCCAATGGAGTACTTAGTACCAAGCTTAAGAATTGTTTCATTTACAAACATGGATGATAACAGCGTTGTCCTTGAGAGGCTTGCACAGTTGGTTGAATTGGAAGAAGACAGATTCATTGCAGGAATGTAGCAGCAAGTTCAGATGGAACGCAAAAAGGCCTATCATGACAGGCACATCAAGAAGAAGGCACTTAAGAAAGGTGATTTAGTACTGATGTATAACAGTAAGTTTATCAAACACCCTGGGAAGTTCAGAATGCATTGGATCGAACCATATGAAATTGCCTATGTTACTAAAGGAGGAGCTACGTAGCTAATGACATTGAAGGGAGACTGGAAGGAAGGATTGGTGAATGGGAGTTGTCTAAAGTTGTACTATGACAACCAGTTGCCTCCCAGCTCTCAGTAAACGTAAGAGGAAAAGGGTCCAGGTACCAAGTGCAGTTGAAACTGGGTACCAAACACAGAAAACATAGTCTGCACAAGGTTGGAAAGGAGGCATAAAGAAGAAAGCAAAGGTTGCACTGCGCAGTCCACAGTCGAAGTAAAACGGAGGGATCAGAACTCAAGTGCCTCAGGACGATTCATAGGTGAGTGTCGAGGGCCTGTTGGCCCTTGGTTATGGAAGAAAGCAGAGAACAAGGAAGGAAAGATAAAAAGCGAGCTTCGCAGGAGACATAGTAACTGTTACTGAGTCGAAGTAAGCAAAAGAGCAGGAAGGATGGAGCGAAGTACGGGAAAGCAAGTTGTTGGACGAGAAGATCAGGGATGACAGATCAGAAAGGAAGAAGGAGTGTGGACAACTCAGCAATTAGAGAAATCCATCATTGGATGCTTTGGAGCTCCGCGAGATGAAGAAGGAAAGACAGGTTGGCGAAGCCCGGAAAAAGTGGGTCAAGTTGACCTAGGGTTTTAGACACCTAGGATTTTGGTAATTAGGGTTTTTGACACCTAGGTTTTGACCTAATGTTGTTGGTGAGGGACTATAATGTATAAATAGAGGTCGAGAGGACTTAGGTCGGGTCGGTACTAGAGTTGGGTATTGATTTTGATTATTGTGGTCAAGAGAGTATTGTACTATGAGAGAGGATTGCTGAGAGGGAGAGCCTTCTGGTATTGTAAGATCTTCAGCTGGGTGCGAAGATTAAGTCCTGTAGCTGGGTGTGCCAGAAGGTGGGAGACAAAAAGAAGAAGAGAGAATATCTGCTAACTAAGAGAGCAGATCAGAACTGTAAGTTTTACCTTAATATATCATGAGCATAGTTATGTGGACATAGCCCTGAAGAGAGGGTGAACCATCTATATCTGGTGTTATGTGTGTGTGATTGTTGTCTGTATCCCTGTCATTTTTATACTGTTAATTTCATTATTGTGTTAGATCAGATGTATGGTTGTGCAGAGTATATATAACTGATAAAGAGATATATGAATAATGTATTAGTGTTGTATTAGTTCCACTTGATATTCCCCTGGTTGTAGACATCTATGTCCTGCAACCCCCCCTCTTAGCTACTTCGGGTGAGACTGCATTTTCTTTGTAGGTGTTGTCGAAAGGGCCAATAGTTAGGGCTTGTTGGTGCGCTCGTGGAGTGAACCCTGGGTCTGCCCCTGTGCCAACATATACTATGACATAGATCCACGTTGTATTGGTATGTGGCTATGTTTTGTCATGTTGTAGCTCCACTGTGTACAATATCATGGTTGCATTTTGATCGATTCATGTAGAAATGGATCCACATTGTATGTTTGGTGGCCATATCATTAGTCATCTCTTTCATGGATCCACAATGTATTGGTCGGCATCCATGCTTTGAGTTAGATTATTCCAACTATGGGTATGCCTACCTTGGGATGATATTTATATATTTATGGATGTTTCATGCTTTTCCGACAGGTCTTATGACTTCATTCCCTTGATTCCACATTATTACAAAGTGTTTCAGCCATCATTTTTCTCCTCTAATCTCATAATTTTTGGGTCATATGTTATACACAGTTTTGTCACCCTTTGTTAAGTGTTGCACTTCACTTTACTAAGTGTCTCACTTCACCTTGCTTGGTGTCGCAAGTGTTGAAAATTCCATGGTCCATTCTACTCAGTGTCATACCTTATTTGTCACACTTTTTCTAAGTGTTTCCACCTCAACACCATGCATGAATGATCCATTACATCCACTTGAGCATCAATAAGAAGCAGGCACCTTCAAACCCTGACAATTTGACCTTTTTCACTCATTCCTAGCTTCATTTGACCATGGTCACTCCCATTTTCATTCTGTGGGAGTGACCATCCCCTTGACATAGTGTTAGGGGAGCAACCAAATCGCCTTGTCTACCCTTCTAAGGGAGTGACCATATTGATAAGGTCAAAGTGCATGATTATAAGGGAATATTTTGAGAAGAATCTAGGATCCTCTTGGGTTGTTTTCTTGGTTTTGTCACCATATTAGTTTGAACTTGGATTCTATGCTATGATGGGAATAAATATGTTATGGATATGACTCATCCCTTAAAAATATCCATTCTTTTCTCAACCAAGTCCCTAATTTATCCTAAGTGGTTGAGCTCCTATGAATCTATATAACCTAGCCATTTCAAAGTGAGAGGGGGGACAGAAAAGAAGGAATACATCAAACTTATGATCTTGTGAAAGGGATCCAAAACTTCGTGAAGAATTTGAGTTGGATTCATGTTCAAGGGCTGAAGAATGGATCTTGGAGGATTGCAACAACATTCAATGGTTGTAAACTTTTCATGCTTTCACTAATATAAGAACTTGGGATATTTCTCCTAATCTCACTTATTCATTTCTTGTTTATTTGATTACTTTGCCTAAGTTATCATTTGGTAGGGTTTCTATTACCTAATCATATATAGTAGTAGGAGTAGGTTTATATGTTCTTGCAAGTTCGAATTCGCGAGGGAGATGCTTGGATTGGAGCTCAACCATCAGAGTGATGAGGACAAATGTCAGAAATCATGTGCACATACCTTTTCTCCTTCTCTCTCAACCCTCCCTCAAGGAAATAGAATAGTTAGTTTGGAGGATATCAGTGTCCATTTGTTAGAGTCTATCTCACATGACCAAGTGAGGGGAACTCAACCTACCCACAGGGGGGGAATTCTCACCATACTTGTATTTTGCAACTCCCCCTGTCAACAATTCTCCCCCTTTGACTATTAATATTAGACAATCAAGACCTTTCAAGAGAAAATAGTCCTTTGTCAACATATGTCAAGTCACTTCTCTACCATAGTCCTTTGATTATGCAAAAACCAACTTCTATTTTTTCCCCTTTAGAAACAATATTAATTTTGTCATATCATATGTTGATGTACTATTCCTTCAAATACTTGAGACATGTTTTAGTATGTCATGATACTTTAAGATATAATCCTCTTCTAACTAGGTTGCTTAAATGATGCACTAGATATCCTTTAATAGTGTTTTCCCTTCCTTCCTTCAAGAGTGCACCAAGACTTATACACATGTGGTTCAAGACCTACCTTCACTTCCTTCCAGACTGCTCCCAATTTCTTCATGATGTTGGTCATCTATTCACTTATTTATAACCCAAGAGCCTCTTCATTTATTCTGTCTCAAAGAGTGATATGGTTCAATGCCCATACTATCACATCCATCTTCTTCACTTTTAGATATTTTGCATGCTCAAATTTATGCTCAAGTAGAAGTAAATATCATATTAATCTTGTAGTTCCTTAAACCATGATCTTTTGCTCAATAACCTTTTGTTGGAAGTAACAGTCCTCTTCATAAGTTTCTTACTATTTTGGGAATGTCATCATCAAAGAGAATGTTGGTTTCTTTATGTAACTTAAAAAGGTTGATATTCTTTTTAAGTTTGAATCCAATTGCTGAAGATTTCATCGCAGTTCAAGTTATTCATTATGGATATATTTCTAGGAGTTCTCATACCAACATATTCATTGTTGATTTTGAATAGTTCGCATAGACCTTCCTTGATTATTCATATCAAAACAAGTTCTGAAGTATCTTCCATTGATATCCGTTTGTAATGTCCAACAACTTTTTAAGGGAATGGTCAAACTTGTCATCAAGTTTTGCTTCACATTCAGTTCATGATACTGAGATTTCAATCAATCCTTCAATCCATTCCTTCATTTTTTTTGTATTTTCTGTTCAGGGGGAGTTTAGTATATCTTTAAAATAAAATTGAAAATATTTCATTATCTTCATCCCTCAATTCTACTATTTGATCTGATTTTGGGAGTTCATCGTCATCACCATTGTTTTTTGCAATAGATGCTTATTCATCTTCATCTTTAGAATTTTATTTTTTCATATTTCTTTCATTGGCCAAAGAATTATTGATGTGTAGGACATCATCAAGATCTACAAATGTGTCATATTCTTTTTTAGGAACTCTTGTTTCTTGGGCTTGATCCACTTCATAAGAAAAACTCTGATTTTCACATTCCTTATTAGGTACTTCATCCATCATTCTCCTATTATCAACTTCATTAATTGTAGGTGTAATATCTTCATCATCGTTCTTGCTTTGTACTTCATATTTTATTCTCCATGTCTTCTTATAATCTTCTTGAATGTTGGAGATACGTATCTTCTTGGAATATTTTGATAGTCTACATTCACTAGCTTTATTACCATAGGTGTTTCACTTGTGGCATTCAACATTGTACTTTTGTAAAGGAGAGAATCAATTATAATTCTTTTCTCTATATCATTCTTGTTGTTCTTATATCTTTGGAAATTTTTTTGGTTTGTATTTTCTATATGCTTTACAATGTGCTTCTTTGTGTCCAAAGTTGTTTCATGAATAACAATGTCCAAGAAAGATATTTTGATATCTATTAGGAGTCGTCCTTCTGATCACTGTATTCCCTTTTCCTTCTAATACCATCCTTCTGATCAATGTATTTCCTTTTCCTTTTGGAGGAGGTGCTTTATTATTAAAAAAAATATTTAATGGTGCCTTCTTCATCTTTTTATATTCTCTTTTTAAGGGATTTCTAAGAGCATATGCATAGTTGATTGACTTTTTATCAATTTTCTGTGCAATAGAGGTTGAATTTTGATCATATCGTAATCTTGGTTTATCGTTTGGTGATATTTGGTTGTTAAGAATATCATTCAAAATATTTGAACTATTCTTAAACTTTGACTGGTGATTTCTATAAGTTTTAAACTTGTGAAGTAAAGATATACATATAGATTCTTAAGAAAAACAAAATTTAATCAATGGCTAATACACAGAGTACACAGAGATTTTATACCGGAAACCCTCAATCAGGAAAACCTTTCTTATATTCATATATCAAATTTCACCATTCACCATACATAATACAATGTTCTTAGGTATTCCATAGATACCAAAACCATAGTCCCTTAATCCGGGATTAATTTAGTAAACCGCTAAAAATAGAAAAAAACGCCCAAAAAATAATTTTTGGGCTCTGCCCCGAATGATGCGCGTAACTTGGGGGGGCATACCTACCCCCCCTGGGACCCCCCTAGGAAATCGCCCAGTGCACACGACACAACGAGAACTACTAGATGGATCTTCAAACGCAGTTGTCGAATCTGACGTGCCCACACACACACATGCAAAGAATATAACACATACCCAACATTCTCCCACTTGTTGTTTTCGTTGCATCCAGGGGTCCAGAGGATTATATAGTCAACAGTCCAGGGAAGCAATGCCCATTGTTACTCTACACTCAGAGAACTTTTCTGTGCTCACAGACTTTGTCAATGAATATACAACATTCTTCAAAGTGTCAACCTTTTCCAGCAACACCTTCTTTTCCTCAACTATGTCTCTCACAAAGTGATACTGAACATCAATATGCTTTGTCTTCAAATGATAAGTTGGGTTATTTGCTAGGAATATTGCACTCTTACTGTCACAATCTAATATCACTGCTTGTTGTACCAACCCAATACCTGAACACAATCTTTGTAACCATATTGCTTCCTTGCTTGCATGAGTGGCTGCCATGTATTCAGCTTTTGTAGTTGGCAGTGCCACTACAGCCTGTCTTTTTCTCATCCAACTGATTTCTCCTCCAAATAGTTTAAACACATACCCACTTTTAGATCTTCTGCAATCCAGATCTCCATCCTGGACTGCATCAACAAAGCCATGTATTTCCACCACTCTATCCAATCCTGGTCTTCCTTGGTAGCACAATCCATAACTGGTAGTGCCACGAAGATACCTAAAGACCCTCTTTACTTTTGTCCAATGTTCCTTCCCTGGTTTTGACATATACCTGCTCAAAACTCCCACTGCATGTGCAATGTCCAGTCTAGTATAGACCATTGCATACATCAAATTGCCAACTGCACTGGCATACAGAACATGGGACATGTCCTCTTCTTCTTCATGTGTCTTGGGACATTGATCTGCAGATAATTTTACACCTATAGGAATAGGAACCTTGACCAGTTTATTTCCATGCATTTTAAACCTCTGCAATATCATCTCAACATATTTTCTCTTATTCAACCAGAGTTTCCTATTTCCTCGATCTCTTTTAATCTCCATTCCTAGAATGAAGTTAGCAGCACCGAGATCCTTCATGTCAAATTTGGAGGATAGCTGTGATTTCACCTCCTTCATAACATCCATGTTATTTCCTACCAACAACATGTCATCAACATACAACACTACATAAATGAAGTGATTACCAACCTTCTTGGAATATACATAGTGATCAGCCC
>ML879368.1:0-16862 GCA_009831015.1 Picea engelmannii
CAAACTAAGTAGAACAACCTGCTGGGAGAGTATGGTTTGATGAACGATATGTTCATACATATTGTATGGATGCCTCTACAATCCTCTTAGTGTATGGATTTGTACATTCATGTTCGTACAATTCTATGGAACTGTGCATATCTCTCTACGAGACTGCTTGTTAACTGGAAATGCCTCTTTCTTGATTGCCTACTCTTTATCCCTCTCTTTGTTTATCAACTTGCTTAAGTTCTCAAGTGTTCTTGTATCTTTAAACTCTATATCTCGACCTATCTTTATAGTTTTAATTGAGACCAAAACCTTAATCTATTTCTAATATTACTCCTAGTCTAAGTCATGAATGCATGAAATACACTTTTTTAACTCAATTGCTAAAAATAAGACTTTCAATTTTTAACTAAAGTGAATTACAAAATAGAATTTACTTTTCGAAAACAGAATTATTTTCGAAAAATATACTGAACTACTTCTCACACATTCACATGGAACCTATATGAAAGTTCTTGTCTGAGCTATAATTCTCAACACTCCCTCTTAGTGAGGAAGGAATTCTGCACCAACCCAAGTCTATCTTTAAATGCCTCAAACTTCCATTTTTCTAAGGGCTTGGTCATAATATCAACTACTTGTTGATCTGTGGGAATATACTAGAGCATCATGACTCCCTTTTGAACCTTGTCTCATATGAAGTGATCTTTTATCTTTATATGCTTAGGCCTATCATGAAACACTGGATTCTCAAAGAGTTTGATACAACTCTAATTATCACAGTAAATGACCGTAGGATCCAACTCCTAATCAAACAATCCTACAAGTAACATGTGAACCCAGATGGCCTCAAACTAGTGGTACTCGTTGCCATGTATTATGCCTCTACTGAGCTTAGTGCCATGAAAGTTTGCTTCTTTTTGAAGCAAGATATCATTGTCGATCCCAAGCTAAAGTAACACCTTGAGGTCCTCTTCATGTTTGTTGCACTACCTGCCCAATATGAGTTTGTATACCCCTGCAACTTCACTTCACCATCTCCAAGATATCTTAGACCATACTCCATTGTGCCACTCAAATACCTAAGCACATGTTTTTGCTACCTAGTGCTCCTGCCTTGGCTCGACTATGGACTGACTCAAAGTGTTCACTGCAAAACATATATTTGGCCTGGTGTTGACCAAATACATCAAAAAACCTATCAGTTTCTTGTACAATGTGGGATCCACCAACTTTGACTCTGAATTTTTCACCTTCTTCAGATTGGTGATCACGGGTGTGGCCATAGGTTTGCAGTCCTCCATCCAAAACCTCTTAAGGATTTGAGATGCATACTTACCTTGCCCAAGGAAAATCTTCCCTGATCTCTGCCAAACCTCCAAAACTAGATGTAATGCATCATGTTGATGTTCTTCATCTCAAACTAATCTACCATGTCTGCTTTGAACCTTTCAATGAGCTTTTCCACAACTATAAAAAATAATCCATCTACACACAACACCAAAATGAGCAGATCAGTCTGAATAAATATGTAATATAAGTTAGAATTTTCTTCTCTTTTGGTGGAGCCCATACTCTACAAGTATCCATCGATCATGGAATACCATGCTCTTAGTGCCCACTTGAGTCAATATAAGGATTTCTTAAGCCTGGACACATGGGATTCCTTCCCACTTACCTCAAAGCCCTGAGGTTACTCTATATACACTTCTTCCTCAATGATCCCATTAAGGAAGTTATCTTCACATCCATCGGATGTATACTCCATCCCATAAATGAAAACAAGGACATAACTGATGTAATGGAAGTGTAATTGGTGATTACAACAAAATTCTCCTCGTAGTCCACTCCCTCTCTTTGGGAGAACCCTCTCACCTCAAACCTTGCTTTGAATTTCTCAATGTTGTCATCTGCAACTTGCTTGATCTTGTAGAGACACCTGGAACTCACAACAGAGTTCCCCTCCAGTCTTGGCATTATGTCCCAAACATCATTCTTCATAATGGAGGTGTACTCCTCCACCATGGCATCATGCCATACCTGCAAGTCTACTACCTCCTAAAATCTGGAAGGCTTAGAATCTAGAACTCTACTCATCAATTCCATATAGTCTGGAAAGTTCTTTGAAGGTCTTCTCTCTTTGAATGTGCTCCTAGGAGACTCAACATGCTCTTAAGCATCCCTCGATGTTTGACTAAATGATCAAGGTATCCTAACATAAGTGGAAGGGGCTCCTATCTCCCCCAATTCACCTAAAGTCTATTGTACTACCTTGGAAATCACTAATGAACCTGGCTCAACCTTTGGAGCTTCTTATTCTTCATCCTTTTCCATTGGAGTAGGGTCATGAGGCTTCTTGGATGCAAATTCTTCCTCAAACTTTACATCCTGACTTACCAATATCTTCCTCTACCCTCGTATATAGACCTTGTGAGCCTTTGAAGTCTCATTGTAACCCATAAACAAACCCTTCCCGATGGATGGATCCAACTTGGTCCTCTTCTCTACCAGTACATGGATATAAATTGGACAACCAAAGATGCAAAAATGACTCACCTCCAACTTCACACCAATGAATTCCTCCTCTGGTGTCTTGTTCTCCAAGATCTTGTGACTACACCCTTTCTGGAAGTAGATTGTTGTGTTACATGCATTTTCCCAAAGAAGTATGGGCAAGTCTTGGTCATGTATCATGGCCTTAACAACCCCTATGATGGATATATTCTCCTCTCTACAACCCCATTATGCCATGGGTTGTATGGAATTGTCAACTCCCTCTTAATTCCCGACTCCTTGTAGAAACCCTCAAACTCCTTAGAGGTATACTCTCCCCCATTGTTTGATCTCAAGACTTTGATCTTCTTCCTTGTCTGGTTTTCGGATAGATCTTTGAACTCTGTTGGCACAGGGGTAGACCCAGGGTTCAATGCTACAACAACGCACCAAAAAAACCCTAACTAGCGGCCCTTTCGACAACACCTGCGAAGCAGATGAAGTCTCACCCGAGGTAGAGGTAGGGGTGGTTGCAGGACTCAAGTGTCTGCAACCCTAGCTGGGACACGGATCTATGATTGTATTACTTAATAAATCATTTAATACCTTCAGTTCCTTAACATGCAATCATTATCTACTTCGCTGATAAAACAGAGCTTCACAACATCCACACTAATCTACCGTATACAATCACTTAGCATAAGTAAATAGGTTAGATCTAACAGATCAAGCACTAAGCATATTCATATACATTAGATCTAACATTCTATACATCATTAGCATTGAGCATAAGCAAATCTATCTAATCATCTCAAAGCACTAAGAAAAGAAGACATAAACACATTCAGACAAGCACTAAGCAAGATAACACAGTGTTTACGTGTTTCACCCCTCTCCTGGGGCTACGTCCACCAACTCTTCTTCTTTATTTCCTTTGGTCAATTTGTTACAAGCATAGAGCCTCAAACCCTTACTCTGCATAGGACAGAAGATCTGCGCGGCTCACTAGATCCTTCTTCCTCGTGTTACAGCACTAAGCCTTTAACAATCTGTCACAACTACTTGCACTCAGCTCTACAAGTCTCTTACAATCATGCACAAAGCATCCAAAAACCCTACTTGCACTTAGCATACATTCACATCACTTAGATCTAGCACTTAGCCTTTCATTCGTCTCTCTCTTTTCTTCCTAGCCTAGGAATCTATTTATATATACAAAATAGGCCTAAACATGGGTAAACCCATGGGCCGACATCCCTTTCCCGTTACATATTCCCAAAAACCCAAAAAGAGGCTCAAAAGGGGGCTGAGATCCCGTGATCTTCGCTTCGTCTTGCGCTCCTCCTTCGACAGGCTGTCGAAGTCCCAAACTAGGTCAACATGACCAAGAAACTCCCAAAAGTTGGTCAAGGGCCAACAGGCCCCCAACACTCACCTATGACTCATCCTGATTCACTCTGGTCTAGCCAACTCTGCCTCGAACGCCTCGAGCTTGGCCCAAGTTGCTTAAACTTGCTGCTTTGTTGTGGCCTCTTGCTCGGTGAACTCCTGGATCACTGTGTCGTTCACCGGTCCTTCTAAGCGTTGTTCTGCTATGAGGACGACCTGGTCTAGCTCTGCTCCTTGGCTCTCGACCTCTGTAAACAACAAACATGCCTTGTCTTGTATAGGTTGAAGTCGTTGAGTGACTTCCATCACTTTTCTTTGAATCATATGAATCAGCTACTGAGTTGTGCGTTGTTCATGAGATCTCTTCTTTCTATCTACTGCTAACAGGGCCTTTAGCTGTAACTGTAGTGTATCCGCATGTTGTTTTGCTTCCTGGAGCTGCGACTCCAGTGCCTGTAATTATGGATTCTCTGTAAGGTTTTCATATGTCTGGGCGCTCCGGCTACTTAGTTGCTTGCACTCCAAGGCAAGAGCTTTTAATCTTCCCACTGCTCTGCGAGTAGTTGCTTCTCGCTGGTCTCTTATCTCCTGAGGGGTTTCAGGTACAGCGCGGAGCTCTAGATTTGCGATGCACTGCTGGAGCTTCTGGATTACCTCTTCGAGTTGTGCCACCTGTTGTGGAACTCGTTCTTTGGTCTGTACTTCAACGATTGTCACAGAGCGAAGTGCTCTCTTGACCCTTTCTTTAACTTCAAGTTGCTCAACGAGCAACTGTTCCTTGCTTTGTTGTAGCTCTGCTTTCTCTTCATCCCACTTTGCTTGGAGAGAAAGTTTTTCTCGTTCTGCATTGTTGTGTTGTTCTAGCAGATCTCCCTATGCTCACACCAGAGCCTGGGTGGCTTGCGTTGTTTCTTCTTGAGCTCGTCGAAGGTGAGCTTCGACTGTATCGGCAATCCGGTGTAATTGAGCGGGCTCATCACATAGTTCTGGTGTTCCAACTACCAGGGGCGCAGTGGATACTGTGCGGCTGGACTGTAGTGTCTGCTGCACTTCTTGAAGCTTGGCCTTGATGCGACTGAACACCTCCTCCTGCTTGGCTTCCTGCTTCTCTGTTATCTCCAGTGAAGCATCGTTCAATGCAGCGACAATGAAGTAGAAGTCGTCTGAGGTGAGGGTGGTCTCAAATTTGGTTCTAGTTGCTTTCATTTTCTTCCTTGAAGAAGGTTTCGGAGGGGAAACCTTCCTTTTCTTCAAGGGATCCTCCTCATCTCTTGGCGGTGTAACCTCGCCTTTCTTTTGTTCTATTTTTGTGCCATCACCCCCTTGCTCGGCTGAAATAGACGCGGTCTTTATGGATGCGCTGTCTAAATCGTCGACCTCTTCGGTCTTCTTTATCTTGCTAGGTCCGGCTGTATCCGGTGCAATTTCGGGGCTGTCAACATCGGACATCTCTGCGGGGTTCGCTGGAACAAGGAGATCCGCCGAACATTCCTTGGTAATCTCCTCCAAGTCATCCTTCGTTGACTTGTAGTATGACTGTAGCTGTTGGTGATGCTCATCAGTGCGCATTGTGATGTAGATGAAGTGGTGGTCTGCGTTGAATTTCATCAATGGCCTAAATCTATGAAGTGTGTTTGGGGTTATGCGAGGCGTGGCATGTATGGCTACCTTCAACTGGTTATAATACGTGTGGAAGACGACATTTGATTGCCACTGCTTGTTCATGTCGCTGGAATACTACAACGTACTGAACTTCGCGGCCAGTGGTTCAAAGGGCTCGACATCCAGGAAGGTTGCACCTTTCAGCATCTCCCATGCGATGAAAGCGATTGATATGAGCAGCCAGCTAAAATGGAACTCGTACCCTTGGTCCTGCGCTTCCCTGCAGTCCATTTCTAGTTGGTGCACCAAGTATTTGGCCCAATTCATATGTAGGCCCTCCATGCACTTCCCTGCGAGGTCAACTACAAATCCGGTTACTTGGGTCTATTGGTTCTTACGAACTAGCTTACTTGCGATCAGCTAACGGGAAAGGTGCACTACGTCGCTCTGGATAGAGGCTACCTTGTAGACTCGCGTGCCCTTCTCTATATCTCCGTACGTATCCTTTATCCTCTGGGTGAGAGCACGATCTGCGGTCTTTCTGGGGTAGAAATCCTGTGGGTCAGGGCCCTGCATGCTTAGCCCTGTGATCCGATTGATCAAAGTCGGATCCACTGTGATGCGGCAGTTCAACCATAAGTATCCTCCATGATAGCAGGACAAAAACAACTTGACACATGCTTTCACTTCTTGATGCCTCCCGAAGTGAGGAATCTTCATTACATTAAGTAGGGTTGACTGCGTGAGGTTTTGGGTCCATGATTGAGCGATAATCTTGGAGTTCTTTCCTTTGGTTCGCGTCAAGTATTTATGAGGGGCGAGCATACTGTAAACCTTCCTGTCACCGAGGTTGAAGTCACTGAACTTCAACGCGGTGAGCTTATCCTGGTCGACACGAACTGCATGCACTTTTTTCAGAAGGTACGCAATGATCAAAGCATACTCAAATTCGCGGGGTACACTGTCACGGTCGATGGCGCCACTCAGAGGTGGTAGATAAGATGGTAGAATGCTTGGAATTAGCTTAGCATTCGCTACAACAACGCACCAACAAAACCCTAACTATCGACCCTTTCGACAACACCTACAAAGCATATGAAGTCTCACCTGAGGTAGAGGCAGGGGTGGTTGCAGGACTCAAGTGTCTGCAACCCTAGCTGGGACACGGATATGTGATTGTATTACTTAATAAAGCATTTAGCACTTTCAGTTCCTTACCATGCAATCATTATCTACTTCACTAATAAAACAGAGCTTCGTAGCATCCACACTAATCTACTGTATACAAGCACTTAACATAGGTAAATAGGTTAGATCTAACAAATCAAGCACGAAGCATATTCATATACATTAGATATAACATTTTATACATCATTAGCACTGAGCATAAGCAGATCTATCTAATCATCTCAAAGCACTAAGCAAAGAAGACATAAACACATTCAGACAAGCATTAAGCAAGATAACACAGTGTTTACGTCGTTCACCCCTCTCCTAGGGCTACGTCCACCAACTCTTCTTCTTTATTGCCTTCAGTAAATTTGTTACAAGCACAGAGCCTCAAACCCTTACTCCGCACAGGACAAAAGATCTGCATAGCTCACTAGATCCTTCTTCCTCGCGTTACAGCACTAAGCCTTTCACAATTTGTCACGACTACTTGCACTCAACTCTACAAGTCTCTTACAATCATGCACAAAGCATCCAAAAACCCTACTTGCACTTAGCATACATTCACATCACTTAGATCTAGCACTTAGCCTTTCATTCGTCTCTCTCTTTTCTTCCTAGCCTAGGCATCTATTTATATATACAAAATAGGCCTAAACATGGGTAAACCCATGGGCCGACATCCCTTTCCTGTTACATATTCCCAAAAACACAAAAAGAGGCCCAAAAGGGGGCCGAGATCCTGTGATCTCCGCTTCGTCTTGCGCTCCTCCTTCGACAGGCTATCGAAGTCCCAAACTAGGTCAACATGACCAAGAAACTCCCAAAACTTGGTCAAGGGCCAACAAACTCCTAAAATCTGCTAAAGACCTCGTCCTTGGTCTTTAGGAAGTAGATCCAAGTCTTGCGAGAGAAAAATACAATACTGCTCCCTGATATTGATGTTATTGGTATTAGTCCACAACATTCAAATGTACTAGCTCTAAAATCCCCTTAGGCCTATGCTCACTGCTTGGGAAACTAGCCTTGATAAGCTTTCCAAGCGTGCACCCTCTGCATACACCATGTTGCTTGATATCAAACTCTGGAAGACCCGTGACTATCTCCCTCAGAATAAGCAACACCCTATGATGCAGGTACCCCATCCTCTTGTGCCACAACTTGCACAAGTCGTCACTATTATGCACCAAGGCTCAAACAAGTTCACCCTACAACCTATACAAATCACCTTCTTTATCCCTTGTTACTCGAGCTATATTTGGTCTAGAATCCTTCTATCTAATGAGGACTTGTGGTTCTTGAACTCAATTACAAATCCCTTATCCTTTATTACTGAAATGGAAAGCAAATTCTTCCTGAGACCTAGAACAAACAAGACATCATCGATATCTAAATAATTACTTGACTCGAGTTGGAAGGGAATAGTACCAACTCTTACTATTGGGTACTTGGCATCATGACCAAACTCAACTTGTACTCCTGAGTCCTACTTATTCAAACTAGAAAACAATTGTCAGGCTGATGTCATATGCCAAGATGCCCCACTATCCACATACCACACATTGCTCAAAATCACATTGGTAGAAAGGCAAGATACCAACAAGAAATCCTTCTCGAACTTGGCAACAAACTCGTTCATCTAAGTTTCTACAGAGATTTCTACCTACTTCTGTTATTGCTTCCCTCTACTCTTCTTCTTTTTTGGACACTATGATGCATAATGACTGTGCTTATGACAATTGAAGCACTTGATTTACTCGAGTCCTTCTAGCCTAGTTGTGAGGTTGACTCCTCACTCTTTCCCTTACCCTTGCTAGTTCCTTTATTGTTGCCCTTATTTGACTGACCAAACAAAGAGCCTAGGTTCTCTTCACATCCTTCTTAGCGGCCTTTGACTCCATCTAAGTCTCCTCCTAGATATAGTCATCCCAAATCTTCTCAAAGTCAAGAAGGTTTTCTTGAGCACAAATTCCTTTGACAAATGGTTCCCATGAAGCTTGGAATCCATTCAGTGCCATGTTCACTAGCTTTGCATCTTCAATATTTTTCCCAATTGCTACAAGTTGATCACGAATCTGTGTGATCTTCATAAGGTAACTAGGGATTGTCTCTCATCTAGTCATCTCTATGGATCTGAGTTTTCCCCAAAATATCATTTTCCTATTTATGTTTTGACTCTAGTAGAGACTAACCAGGGCATCAAACATCTCCTTTGTTCTCTTCTTCTCGAACACATGAGGGATTAGATGATCTTTTATGGAATCTAAGATTATCCGCTTGACCTTCAATTCCCTCTTGTTGTGAGCTACCAACTCCTACAGATTTGTAGCTAGAGTAGCAATGTTCTTGACAATATCCCATAGATCATTCTCTTCTAGTAAGAGTGCACCGCTCACCTTCCATGATAAGAAATTCTAGGCACCATCCAATATGTCCTCAGACCTGAGGCTAGTTGATGTTATCTATGAGATCCACTGCACAAACTCTCAAATATGAAAATAAAACTTTGAAACCCTCTCACTGTTGGTACTTCTACCATATAGTTGATTTGCCACTGCAAATCCTAGAGAATCTCAATTAGAGAAATAAGCTCAAATACCATGTGAAAAATCCAAGCCCTAGATGATTAAAGTCATTATGATCTCAATTAAACAAGTAATTGCTAAATTTAATTAATGTTGAAATTAAATTTCAAACCATAACATTATTCACAAAATAACTGGAAATCAAATAACGGAAGCAAAAAAAATCAAACTCATACAACACAGGTAATCGCTCCTTCAAAACTAGCTTTTCATTCCTTTGAAAAACTTACAAGGAAACCTCCATAACTGCTTTAAAAACAACACTACACAGATACCCAAAAACACCTTGAACTAAGCGAAACAACTTACTAGGAGAGTACAATTTGTTGTACAACGTGTCTGTACAGACTGTGCGGTCCTGTCCATATGACTGCATGGATCTGTATGGTCTTGTCCGTATGATTGTACAAAACTATGCAGATCTATGTACGAGATTGCTTACTATCTCAAAATGCCTCTTTCCTAGTTGCCTACTCTCTCTCCCTCTCTCTGTTGCTCAACCTACTCAACTGCTCAAGAGTTCTTATATCTTTGAACTCTCTATCTTGACCCATCTTTATAGTTTTAATTGAGACCAAAACCCCAATCTATTTAAGATATTACTCCTAACCTAAGTCATGCATGGAATACACTTTTTAGACTCAACTACTAAAACTGAGAATTTCACTTTTTAACTAAAGTGAATTACAAAATAAAATTTATTTTTGAAAATATAATTACTTTTTGAAAAATATATCAAATTACTTCTCACATGTTCACACTTGTGTTGAAAATTCTCATATGAGCTATAATTCTCAACATTTTAGTCACCTTCATTAGTGGTGACATGATCCGGTTGATTTACTCCCTCTTGTTTCTTGATTGAAGCATTATTGGAGTTTTGAAGGTGGAGCATTTATGGAGGGTTGAATCTCTCTTGGATTATGGGACTAACCTCAAGATCCGTAAACCAATGCCTTGTATAAACCTTATGCTACCAATCAAATGTCAATGCTCGTAATTTCAATCAATAATAAACTCAAGTAACTAAGACACCATTGTATTCATCATACTCTTCTTTTAAAAAGCCAACACATACATTTAAATAAGCATATATAAACATATCTAGCTTGGCCATTGGCCATTAAAATAAGAGTATTTGAGAAAGTATTATGTCACTGAGGCTAAGTGACGGTGATAACAATAATACATATCAAAAGGATGGGCAAAGAATCATTGAGCTAATCACACACACTTAAGCACATAACCCACAATGCACCTAACATAAGTGTTGCATTAACTTATGCACCCATGTACACATTTAACCCATACATGTAACCCACATATGCAGTGTACCCATCCATGCTTCCCAACCAACAACATGTACACCAATTGGACCCAATTAAAATTTTGGGTCATTGATAGCCTAATTTGCCATAAATACAATATATATGGTTTTTAGGGAAAACCCAATATAAATGCATGCAACCGTGCAAATTAATGACGCAATAAAATAATTTAAATATAAAATAACCAAAATCATGAACAACATATGCCAAGTTCATTTTAAATCAAATTGACACACATAACATGCATAAATCCATCTCTAAGACGGAGAATAGATAATTAAATTGTAGAAATGAGAAAATATGAATTGAACACTTATCTTATAACACAAGATGGTCCAAGAAACTAGTTGTCTGAGAGTGATTCACTACCCAATTGCATCCAATGTAGATGCCATCCCCAAGCCATGTTATGAGGCCACAAGGGTGAAGAAACTCGCTACATGCTTAAAACACACTCAACCCCACCCATTGCTCCAATGACACAACAAATTTGTTCATTGTAGAACACTCCAACCACCTCATACAATCATCAATCATTGATTTGGATTAGATCATCATATAATTTGTCATCTATCTTAGTATTTTATGGGTGAAAAAATTGGAGGAATTGGCTAGTAGGGCCCATTTTAGTGGCAAGTCCCAGTTTGGAAATTCGGGGTTTGAAACCTTCCTAAGCCATTTGAAGCATCAAATAGTATTTTTTAGGGTAAAAAAATTGTGATCATATCTTACAGCCCCCTGACATTGTTGTACACACCAAGACCTTTCCAACAATGTGTAAATCACCTCAATTGAAGCTCGTATGAGGAAGTTATTGTTGATGTTTGGACAACATCGGAAGACATTCTCTTAGAATAATAATTAATAATATGATTATTGATTATTAAATATCATATATAATAAAGTAAATGATAATAATAAATAGTTATTGATTATTCAAGGGACGCATCCTTTCATGGATGATCACCATATGATCCCTATATATGGAACACTCGTCATTGTAATAATACATTGATCATATCTCATATGAAGAAAAACAACATGGTATCAAAGCAGGACTGGGCTAACTCACTCACGGGAGGGCCCAAGATCCTGAAAGAAAGTTGCTTCTTGTTTTAGTTGTGTGAATTTTTCGGGCTTGAATTCTCTTCTTCAACTTGGGTCCCCGACCCCATCATAGTATGATAAGGTTTCATAATTTTCTGCTTGAGTTTTTTGAGCCTGCCCTGCATCTCCTTAAGCGTGTAGTAGATCAGGGTGAAGTTAGCGCTCATACGATTAGCGATATCATCGATCTTGCTTTCGATTCGATGAAGCTGATAGAGAGGATTGGGTTCTAAACAACAGTTTCTCATGCTGCTACTTCCACTCATGATTGACAACACACAGAACAACAACAACCAGAGGTGATCTCGGCTATGCAATCAGATTCAAAGAGTGTCGATTTTGAGATAAAATCCATATCAAAAGGATGGGCAAAGAATCATTGAGCTAATCACACACACTTAAGCACATAACCCACAATGCACCTAACATAAGTGTTGCATTAACTTATGCACCCATGTACACATTTAACCCATACATGTAACCCACATATGCAATGTACCCATCCATGCTTCCCAACCAACAACATGTACACCAATTGGACCCAATTAAAATTTTGGGTCATTGATAGCCTAATTTGCCATAAATACAATATATATGGTTTTTAGGGAAAACCCAATATAAATGCATGCAACCATGCAAATTAATGACGCAATAAAATAATTTAAATATAAAATAACCAAAATCATGAACAACGTATGCCAAGTTCATTTTAAATCAAATTGACACACATAACATGCATAAATCCATCTCTAAGACGAAGAATAGATAATTAAATTGTAGAAATGAGAAAATATGAATTGAACACTTATCTTATAACACAAGATGGTCCAAGAAACTAGTTGTTTGAGAGTGATTCACTACCCAATTGCATCCAATGTAGATGCCATCCCCAAGCCATGTTATGAGGCCACAAGGGTGAAGAAACTCGCTACATGCTTAAAACACACTCAACCCCACCCATTGCTCCAATGACACAACAAATCTGTTCACTGTAGAACACTCCAACCACCTCATACAGTCATCAATCATTGATTTGGATTAGATCATCATATAATTTGTCATCTATCTTAGTATTTTATGGGTGGAAAATTGGAGGAATTGGCTAGTAGGGCCCATTTTAGTGGCAAGTCCCAGTTTGGAAATTCGGGGTTTGAAACCTTCCTAAGCCATTTGAAGCATCAAATAGTATTTTTTAGGGTAAAAAAATTGTGATCATATCTTACAGCCCCCTGACATTGTTGTACACACCAAGACCTTTCCAACAATGTGTAAATCACCTCAATTGAAGCTCGTATGAGGAAGTTATTGTTGATGTTTGGACAACATCGGAAGACATTCTCTTAGAATAATAATTAATAATATGATTATTGATTATTAAATATCATATATAATAAAGTAAATGATAATAATAAATAGTTATTGATTATTCAAGGGATGCATCCTTTCATGGATGATCACCATATGTTCCCTATATATGGAACACTCATCATTGTAATAATACATTGATCATATCTCATATGAAGAAAAACAACATGGTATCAAAGCAGGACTGGGCTAACTCACTCACAGGAGGGCCCAAGATCCTGAAAGAAAGTTGCTTCTTGTTTTAGTTGTGTGAATTTTTCGGGCTTGAATTCTCTTCTTCAACTTGGGTCCCCGACCCCATCATAGTATGATAAGGTTTCATAATTTTTTGCTCTAGTTTTTTGAGCCTACCCTGCATCTCCTTAAGCGTGTAGTCGATCAGGGTGAAGTTAGCGCTCATACGATTAACGATATCATCGATCTTGCTTTCGATTCGATGACGCTGATAGAGAGGATTGGGTTCTAAACAACAGTTTCTCATGCTGCTACTTCCACTCATGATTGACAACACACAGAACAACAACAACCAGAGGTGATCTCGGCTATGCAATCAGATTCAAAGAGAGTCGATTTTGAGATAAAATCCCCTGGAGAACAACAATACCCAAAGGTGGTCTCGGCTATGCAATCAGATTCAAAGGGCAGTGATACTGAGCTTAAACCTTCAGCAGAGCAACAACAACTAGAGGCGATCTCGGCTATGCAATCGGATTCAAAGAGTGGTGATATTGAGATTAAAACTTCCACATAACAACAACAACCAGAGGTGATATCGGCTATGCAATTAGACTCAAAGAGTGGTGATATTGAGATTAAACCCTTTGCAGAACAACAACAACCAGAGGTGATCTCGACTATGTAATCGGTTTCAAAGAGTGGTGGCGCTGAGATCAAATCCTTCGAACAATACCCAAAGGTTGTCTCGGCTAAGCAATCAGATCAAAAGAATGGTAATATCGAGATTAAATCGTCCGGCAAAAACAAAAAAAAAACTCCTAGAGGTGGTCTTAGCTATGCAATCGGATTGAAAGAGCGTTGATGTTGAAATCGAATCCTCTAGCTGATTAACCCCTCTGGACAAGGGTTTCCCTAATTAGTCATGTGAGGTGACTGAGGGAGTAATGCTTAGTTGGGTACAAGTAATGCCTAAGCCATGTGAGGTGGCTAGGTGTGAATAAGACTTGAAGCTTAGCCTTATCTATGTCATGTGAGGTGGCTAGGTGTGAATGAGGCTATGGTCGTAGTCTTGCCTATGCCATGTGAGGTGGCTAGGTGTGAATAAGACTACTGGGAGAGGAGAAACATAACAACATGGTCATGGAGACTATGGAAGTGGTTGCATACCACTGGACAACATGCTAGTAGCTATGTGCTACTAGTGGATTGCTACATAGTCGTGAGACTATGGCAGTGGTTGTGTACCACTGGACAATAGTTGTGTACTACTATTACATGGAGACAATTGTGTATTATTGGATGACATTGCAGTAGCTTTGTGTTGCTGGTTGATTGCAGCATAGTCATAAAGAATGTGGCGGATGATTTGAGCTACCGATGGCATGGTAGTAGCAGTATGCTACTAGTTGATTGCAGAGTAATCAGTGGATTACTAGATGAAGGAACCAAGACATTGGTTTCACAAGGAAACCTTGATATGTCTTGGGGGACATTGGTTCCATGAGGGAACCTCGATGTGTCCTAGAGATGTTTGAGGCATGGATCAAGAGGGAGTACACCGTTCCTCACAACCCTCAACAGAATGGGGTTGCAGAGAGGAAGAACAGATCTATTATTGAGATAGTCAAGGTGATGATTCATGATCAACATTTACCTATGTTTTTGTGGGCAGAGGCATCCATGACTTTAGTGTATGTTCAGTACATAAGTCCTTGAGGAACATGACTCCCGAGGAGGCCTTCACCAGAGTGAAGCCTAAGGTCGGACACTTCAGGATATTTGGGTGTTCAATATACATTCATGTACGCAAGGAGAAAAGGACCAAGCTAGACCCTTCATGTAGAAAGGGTACATTTGTGGGGTACAGTGAGTCTTCGAAGGAATACCGGATCTACATCCCTGGTCAGAGACAGATTGAGTGAGAGACAAAAAGAGATGGTACCTTTTGAGAGAGCAAGATACCTCATAGATATTCGTGCTAATCCACATCTATGAGCCACGTCATTGATTCTAAACCTTCCTGTTATGAGGAGACAACTAATCATCCAGTATGGAGAGATGCCATGATGGAGGAGTATCAGTCCATCATGAAGAATGATGTGTGGGATATTGTTCTGAGACCTGAGGGGAAGTTTGCAGTGACTTCCAAATGGATCTACAAGATCAAACACATAGTTGACGAGAGCATCGAGAGGCACGAAATGAGATTTGTTGCTAGAGGATTCTCTCAGGTGGAGGGAATAGATTATGAGGAGACATTTGCTCCTGTTGCTCGATACACTTCTATCCAGATGATTATTTCCCTTGTAACATCCATGGGTTGGAGAGTACATCATATGGATGTAAAGACAACCTTTCTTAATGGAGAGATTGAGGAAGAAGTATACATCGAGCAACCATATGGTTTTGTGATACATGAGAAGGAGTCTCATGTGTGCAAGTTGAAGAAGGCCTTGTATGGACTCAAGTAACCACCTTGAGCTTGGTATGTGATGATTGATGGACACCTGATGATTTTTGAGCTTCAACAAAAGTGTTGTCGATCCCAACCTGTACTACAATATTGTTAATGGTGAGTCCCGGATTTTGGTCCTCTATGTTGATGATTTATTCCTCGCCAATACAGAGAGCCTTATTGTTGAATGCAAGTATGCGTTGGCCTCTAAGTTTTAGATGAAGGAACTTGATATGATGCACTACTTATTGGGACTAGAGGTGTGGCAAAGAACTAATGAGATCTTCCCGAGTCAGGGGAAGTACACAGTTGAGATATTAAAGAAGTTTGGGATGTTGAACTTGAATCCCTTGGCTACACCAATGGTGACGAATCCGAAGAAACTAAGTGTGTCTTCTTCCGATTCTCACGAAATTGATCCGACTCTGTACAAACAACTGATTAGATAATTGATGTATTTGGTTAACACCAGACCAAATATTTTCTATGCAGTGAGTGCACTTAGCCACTTTATGAGTTAGTTGAGATAGACACACTGGATTGCTACGAAAAATGTGTTGAGATACCTACGAGGCAGAGTTGGACATGGTCTGAGATATACTTCCAGTATTGATACGATATGGCAGGAATATATTAACTCTGATTAGGCAGGGAGCGTAGTGGACAGAAAGAGCACCTTCAGGTGTTGCTTCACTTTGGAATCTTCCATGGTTTCCTGGTGTAGCAGGAAACAAACTTCTGTGGATTTGAGCACAACAGAAGCATAGTACATTGTGTTACACATTATTTTCGTCATCCCTATGATCGTTAATGATGTAAACCTATCTATTGCCTTTAGAGAGGTCACAGTGGTCTAAGTTCCTGAAGAGAGAAGGAAGAAGAACTTTTCCTGAGAAAAGAAGTTGCATTTTCCTATGTAAAAACCTTATAAAGAGAAATTTCCACAGGTTGCTATATAGGCAGGGTGCGGAAATGACCAATTTCCGCAGGTTGCTTTATAGCCAGGGTGCGGACTGTACGCAGGTTGCTATATAGGCAGGGTGCGGAAATGACCAATTTTTGCAGGTTGCTATATAGCCAGGGTGCGGAAATTCCAGCACGTGGGAAAAACGTACGGTTTCTCGAATTTTCTAGAAGGAGAAGCTTCTTGGGTGAGGTGGCATCCGAACGGTTTGGATCTTACTCGCTTTCATGATTTAGTGG
>ML879370.1:4842-16862 GCA_009831015.1 Picea engelmannii
AATAAACTTCATTCAAACACACATATATGCCCACCCTTCTCCAAAAACTAGATAAATTTAGTAAGCCTTGCAATATAGTCCATGTTACAATGAGAATGGTTGAATATTGGTGGCACAAATATTGTTTCAAAAGGAATGTTCAATGAGATGTCTCCTTGTCTATGATACTACGAGAGTAGTGGGATTGTAACTTGATCATGTCTGTGTATAGATATGATTATTTTTAATCTAGGTTTACCCATAATGTTTCAATCCATACTAAATTGTTTGTCTAGACAGTCTTTTAAAAATAAATTGCTAAAATTAATCTTTGTCACATGAGAAACAAAATGTTTGTATACCTATTGGAATTTAAATTCACTGCCTAGACACAAAAACATTATAGAACTTGCAAGAAAACCATATGAGCCACAATTTCAAAGTTGACAACTGATGTTGAGATAATATTCATGTCAAGCTTATTGAACACATCATGTAGCACCACTTTGTACTAGTTTTGACTCACCTCATAATCCATTAATGCATCAAAAATCACCTACAATGAAATCCATAAAGACTGATTACTATATGATTTGATATGCATGTGAAAAAATAGAAGAAAATATAAAAATTAAGCTACCTCTTCTTGCATTCTAGGATAATACACATACCTCTATAAGCTGGAAACTGTCTGCCCAACACCAAAATTCTATTCAACTTTGGAGGTGTGGGCCTCACTGATAAGATAAAATATTTGACCTTTAGGAATAGTGAGCTTGTCTAGTTCATAGAGCAACCCATCTTGGAGATGATAGTCAACCTTGTTGTCACCTTCTTCTACACGAGCATGGCCTTGTAGCTCTTGAAATACCTCCTTAAACTCCTCATCTTCTATATATGCCTCTTTGTATGCATCATGCGTGAAAGGCTCCATGTGGATAGGAGTACCCAAAGTTGTGATCTTGGGTGTGGGTGGCCTTGAAAGCTTGTCTACCAACTTATTAGTATTTGACTTCTTATATTTGATGATAAGATGAAATGGCTATAAAAAACCATCTACTTGTAGTGTTTGGTTTGTTGAAGATTACTTTGGGAATATAAATACTATAATAAATGGCAATTAATGCGGATGATGGTCTCCTTTCACATTAGATAGTGCTTCCATTTTTTAACAGCGTGATCAAGAGCATAGACTTCCTTGTCATATGTAGGGTAGCTCAAGACTTTTCCATGGAACATTTTGAGAATGATAGCATAATAACTTATCTCCTTGCATCAAGACCACTCCTATAGAATATCCACTTGCATCCATCTCCACTTTGAGGGGATTTTTCAAATTGGGCAATGCGAGAAATTATACTTGGCTAATATTTCATTTCAACTCTTCATAAGCCTTTTGTTGATTCTTTCCCCATTGAAAACTCTTGCCACTACCTGCTATGGTATGGAGTGGTGTAGCCACAACTAAAAATGATGCTATAAACTTCATCCACTTCTAGGATGGATTGCCTGTACAATTCAATGTTTGGAAATGGGGAGTATGAAAACAACTATATCTCATGCTCCACTTTCCTCTTAGGTGATAACCCTTTAGGCTCCTAGAACACTTCTATGTATGCCTAAAAAATCTCCTCTAACTAGTGTTTCTTCTCTTTAGTACATCCCGCCAAAGATGCCTTTACCTTTACCAATTCATATCCTTGTTGATTTTCTCATGAGAAGAACAATACAAACTTCCTATTAGAATTGATTAGTTTCTTGGCTTGGTTAGCATTTACAACATAGATCATGGAGTTATCTTTGTATGTATTAATGATGAAGGAATTCTCATCCTTGACTAAGTAGTATTGGTTTTTTCACCTCATGAAGATAACATCCCTCGTGTACATGTAGGGGCATCCAAACACTAGTACACGACACACATGAAGTGGCACTACACCTACCTCCACTTTATCAGTATAGTTTTCACTTATAACAAAATTGATCTTACACTACTTAGCGACCTTTAGCTATGAATCCTTATTTACCCATCCCAATGGGTATGGGTGAGGATGGTCATGAAATTTCAATACAAGATTTCTTATGAGATCCTATGGCATGAGGTTCTTCTATGAACTAGAATCAAATAAAGCATCCACCTTTTCCTTGTTGACCTAGATATTGATATGGAAGAGTTCAATCATCTCCTTCTCTTCCTCGGGATGGAGGTTACTCAAGGTTCACCTCCTTATGCAATGTAGTGTAGACAATATTTTCATCTACATCTGAGATACTATCTACCTAGTTGCTTGAGTCCATGGTTATCATGATGTTCTTCTTAGCATCCCTTTTACATTTCTTTGGATTCAACCTTGGATGTAGATTTCAAAACTTATCTTTGGTATGAGTATCAATATTACAATGGTTATAGTGGTTGCTTGGATCCTTGAATTTATGTGTAGTGGTTGAGATATTCTTATCCTTTCCTTCCCACTTATTCTTTCCCTCCTTGGAAGCATCTTGGTTGTATTTCTACTTGGAACCACTTGGTTTTCCTCTCTTCTTGTCCATATTCTCCAGATACTATGATTGCACACATGTCTCATCAACGGTAGTAGGTTTAAATGAAATTCATTACCTCCTTAATGATTTTGGAGATCTCCTAGATACTTGAGGAGTACATTCGAGTTCCTGGGAGATATACCCAACACAATGACTTGTTTTTTTGAACTCAATGGTGTACTCTTCTACACTCTATTATGCTAAAAGTAATGCCAATGGATCCATTGGTCCTTCTTTTATGCAATGGGGTAGAACTGGGACTTAATGAAGGTTTTAAACACCTCCCATTTAGTTACCCTGGGATCACCCTTCAACCTAAGTATCTTCATGTGTCTTTCCTATCAAGTTTGGGCATGGCCCTTTAACTTCAATTAGGAAAATAAAATCTTGTGTTATTTTCCTATGTTATGAAAACTAAAATAAATTGATAACTATTTCAATCATTAATTCAACTTATCATCATCAATCTCATATTGGTAGGGTTCGATGTCTTCTTTTTCTTCCACTTTAAACAAATATTAGGATGAAGTGGTGATGGAACTTGATTTCTCTTTCTCTGGTTCTTTTTTCAACTCTTTTTATGGGTCTTTGTTTTCTCCTGATTTCTTGTCTGAGCCAACTTCTAAGTTAGATCTACCGAACTCCCTAAAAGGTCCAAAATTGATCTTTAAAGCTACCATGAGGATCATCATGTTGTGAGAGATGTCAACGACTTGTGCTTCCATCTTTGAGAATGTTTCCTTTTAATCATTCCTTGGATTGTTGTTGTACTCATTCACCATAGCTAGGTTTTTGAGACTTATTTCTTATGCCAATTCTCAGATCTTGCAATTTCCCACAAAAACTGGAAATAAAGTTTCTCTAATACCAATATCATTTGTAAATTTCCAAGGATATTCCACTGGAACAATTTGTCACAACATATCTTACAAGCCTTTTCAAACTCTTATCAGACAATGTTTTACTTAAGATTAAGAATTAATATTACTAACTTAACATAAAAATTATTTAAATAAGTCGAGACTAAAATGAAACAAGCTAAAGAAAATAATAGATTGTCCACACAATGAACACAAGATGTACCATGTGAAAACCCAGCCAGAAGGTACCAAAATAGATGAAAAATTATATAGTGATCCATTTTAGCTCAACATATGAATACTTGACTCCAATTCTTGAAGAATAATAATCTTAATACTGGTTCTAACTTTGAATACATATAATGTTTTATTTTATGGATATTACAATCATGTTAATAGTGTGAATGAAGTGAATATGATGTACAACTATTCCAAGAACCAACAAACCTCAATTAGCAATTGCTACAAGGCGCTCCTATCTTTACTCACCCTACCAAACCTCCTTGGCTGGAAACTCAATCTATGGAAGTGGAACTTGCAACTAAAAATTATTCTCTTCTTCAGACTGGCGGCGGATCAATGCATACTTACTTGGGATATTTTATTAAAAAAGGGATGGGTGGGTCTTAGAGTGTGATACCTTTGCAGAGTAGCTTCTAAAGATAGTGTGCATCTCTTCATCCATTGTCAGTTCACAAAAGCGATATGGAACTCGTGTACCAACTCTCTGAAATTAAATCTGGAGTGGAAGGGGAAGAATTTAAATGAATGCATGGTGAATTGGACACAAAATTCAGCCGCACCCAAAAAACTGCCAGTACTTATATGATGGTTTCTATGGAAGGAGTGCAAAAAAACCTTATTTGAAGGTAAAATTCCCTCTGCCTGCACAGTTACACATAGAACTTTAAGTTTTCTCTCCTACACCCAAACAAAAATAAGACCGATCTTTTTAAGGTTGAGTCCGATTAATACTATTCATGGACATTCGCTGATTTTCTTCGATGGTGCGTCTATTAATGGGGGAACAATTTGTGGTGCTGGAGGAATCTTGAAAACTCTCAATTCCCCAGAGGTGAGATGGTTTTTCAATTGTGGAGATGTCTCCAATACGAAGGCCGAATTAATTGGAGTGTGGGCATATTTCATAATGGCTAATTATTTTCACCTACAACACCTTCACTTATTGGGGGACTCCAATATCATTATCGAGTGGCTACAACGTAAAGGAAAACTCCATGCTACTAAAATTGAAGGTTGGAAGCACAGAGTTCGAGACTTGCAGAAAAACTTCCAAGGAACCTACTTCCAACATATCTACAGGGAAACAAACGAATAAGCTGACAAACTTTTGAAAAGAGGCCTCGAAGCACCGAAGGGAATATTGTTTTTCTTCACTTGGATCAATGGATTCAAAGGTCCCCAACAAAACATAAATCTCTTTTAAAAAAAGAAAAGAAAGAGAGGTTGAAACATTGTTGGAATAGTGATTTCTTGATCAACATTACCGTTCAGAAATCAACCTTTGGTTTTTTGGAATCAAGTTCAGATCTGTACACACCTTTTTTGGTTGGGGCACATTTCCTCCTTTGTTTGTAAAGAAAGAGAGATATTTCTGTGTTGACAATACCTTGGTCCCATTGTCTTCGGGACCCTTTCTTTGTCGATGTAAAAAAGTTTATATATCAACATAAACTTGAGCCAATTTTCTTCTAAAAAAAAAAAAGCACCAACAAACCTATTTACGTTAAGTGATAACAAAAACATGTTTGTAGCACTTGAGCCCAAATTTATAAGGTAAACTATAACCTATTCCTTTTATTTTTTAGATGAGAATCTTGTCACGAGGAAAAGGGAGAACTTACTGAGGGAGAGGATGTGCTTCAAGGGGAAAAATCCCAAAAATTGTGAAAGAAACCATAATATGAGATTTTCCTTGCATTTCAATGCTACCCCTAGATAGTTTGCTAATGTCAATAATTTAGGGATATTTTATGATGTTGTTAATTAACCTCCTATTGTTATATGGGGTGAAGATAATCTTTAAACACCTTGGAAACAAACAAATGAAGGTCAGCTCTGGGTTCCTCTTGAAAATGTGAAACTTGATTGGAGTTTTCTCTTTAGAAACCAACTTTGAACCTACTCCCATTTAGATCACACCTGTAAATAACATTACTCATCCCAACAATAATGATGGTTGAGATATCCCTTGACCTTCTCCACATGCTACCCTTGAAATGGAATTGGTATATGTCTATTTTAGATGACCTAAGCTAATCGTATCTTCTCCCAACCCACAACCAAAACTAAACTTCTTCTCCGAACACCCAAATCCACTCAAGATGATATCCCAACTAACATTACTGGAAAAAGAGAGGTTAGAAACACTTTTATTTTGATGATGAAAATTATTAAACATTATTCTTGACTCACATAGGGACTTTGATTAATCAATCCAAGACTTAGATTTTGAACATCCTTCAATAATATTTTATGATAATGTTATAATGCTATAATATATTTAATGGACACACTACTTAAATGTAACGTGGAGAATAAGATAAGGTGAAGACTTACCAAGAAATGACAACACTTATTAAGTCAGCGTGAAAATAAGTCAAGTTGGTTTCCAAATTCCATGGTCTTGATACCTCAAGGTGCGCTGACAATTATTCCCGCTAAATGGGTCACATCAACCAGAATAATTGGGTTGACATTAAAGGATAAATGGTTCAAATCTTAATTTCAAATATTATACTTCAAAATTCTCACTACCAAAAGGCCCCAACTCGAACTTGCCTTGGAATTCTACCTTGCTTGTTTTGATCAATCTTATAAGGAATCCATCAAAATTGAAAAATAAATGGTTTTTTCCTTTAAAAATCCAATTTTAGACCCAACCACCTAATCTTGTAAATCTTGTTCTTTATGGCTAGCTTTTACTACAACAACTATGCATCCTTCCAAAATCCAATTTTAGACCCATCCACCTAATCTTATTCTTTATGGCTAGATTTTACTACAACAATTATGAATCCTTCCAACCCTAAGTTGGAAAGCATGTAAATAATTGTACCAAAGTTTTTTAACGAATTTGTGCACACCCAACGTAAAATAAGTGTATGAATCCTTCCAACCCTAAGTTGGAAAGCATGTAAATAATTGTACCAAAGTTTTTTAACGAATTTGTGCACACCCAACGTAAAATAAGTGAAGGTACATAAAAAAAGGTTGGTGGGGTGGGGGGAGTTAATATGCAAACCATATTATAGTTTGTATATTAGATCTTCCCATCCTCACTCTATGACCTCCACCCTATGACGGTGGGGTGCGGGGAGTTAATATGAAAATCATATTATGGTTTACATATTAACTCCCCTCACTCCCACCCTCATATCACTAATATGGTTTGTGTCATGTCCCCACGGGATGCCTGCCCGAATCTTGCGATCGTGTACCTCTTGAGGGCGTGTGACACTATGTCGTTTCTCACTTGGATACTTGGAAACACCAATGATACTTCTCTTAGACTACGCCTATTCACCTAGAGCATACCCGTATTCCATTCTAGGCTACAAGCAAGACACACTCATACTCTAGTGCAACTCTCTCTTATAATTAGACAATTTGTTAATAGTATTAACACTTAGTCATTTAAGCATAAATCTATGAAATGAAGAGAACACTTGAAAAACAAACAAGAGACACACATATATAGTGCGGGCGGCACAAAATGTGCCTAACACTCGACTATGTATTATTGTTGCGAAATAGGTACAACATGAGCTCTACCGTCTCAGTTTTCAACTTGGGCAGAGTCATATGACTCACCTCACCTTACCAAGACACTTAAACATAGATTTGTCACACCAAGACTCATCCGTCGTAACAACTTTTGCAACTCCCGTGAAGCACCCCAAACGTGCATCCACCATAGAGAGGAATTAGTACGAATGCTATAAATTCATACTAATGCAGGAATTAGTACAATTGTAGGAATTGATTTAACTAGTACGAATGCATGAATTAATATGAATGCTAGAAACCAAACAAAATGAAATGTGTCTGTCTTACATGTTTCCTTTGTGTGCTAGTTCCTTCATCAATTGCTTTTTGAAGTGACTCATGAAAGCAAATTATCCTAAATGTAAAAACATTGTTTTCAGGAATGATTGAGATGTTCATTTGCGGAATTTTATGTTTTATTGTTGTTTTGAGTTTTTGTAGGTGTATTTATTTCTACAAAAAAAAAAACTAGAATATTAAGAAAAGTAAACTAGAATGTTTTTGTTTTGTTTTTTCTTTTAAGTTTTATTTATTTATTGTGTTATTTTGTTTTCCATTTTTTTTTCTTTTTGTTAAGTTTTATTGTTTTTGTTTAGTTCTTTTATAATTATTATTATTATTTTAACACTATATATGATTTTATAAACCAGGCACAAGTACAATAATCCATTGCTATGCAAATTATCATGAACAAAAGCAAGATGTTGCCCCTCACAGACCGGAAACAATACAAGATCCAACTTGCAATAAATTTTTAGTTGTCTGCAATTGTTGATCCCTCAACATAAAGAAAAACTTGTCTTTCTGAGATAAAAAATACAGAAAATTATCTTGCACTTTCTGCAAAACCAATTGCAGTAAAAATTATTCGAGGAATTGTCTCATGAGCAACAACCACTTTTCTGACAACAGGATGTTGTTTCATTTGTACAGTAGCAGGTCTGTTGCTATTCATGGCAGGCTGATGTGCCATCCTATTCTTGATCTCAACAACCATTGTCATGAAAGCCTGCTCCACATTAGTGGCATTCTTTCCACTTGTCTCCTAAAATGGAATGCCAATCTCATCCGCAAATGCCTTGGCTATATCATAATCAACTGCAGTCAAATCACATTTGTTTCCAACAAGCAACTTGTTGAAAATCTCACTTGAATGTCGTATTTTCCTACCAATGCAGTTGCGGCTACTGCCGCCCCTACAATCAATGGTGTTGCCATTTTTGCGAAAAACAAATCACCAAAGCACAGGGAGAATGTACTTTCTCACTTTTGATCATGCATAGTGATCAATCTCATTTAACCATTTCTTCACATTATTGAAACTCTCCTGATCAGTAACATCATAAACCACAATGATACCATGGGCACCACGATAATAACTTCTTGTAACTGTTATAAGGTGGAGCTGAGAAGGTGATGGAAATGAAAGTGATAGAGGGGCTATAACAGGATCAAGACTGCATCAATGTGTGGAGGATGAGATGGAGATCTAGATCGTGAATTTGGCATTGAAGGAGGTGGCTATCGATGACCCGTTTATATCTAAAAAAATCGGTGGCATCAAAGCTTTGGGTGTTTTCCTGCCTAGATTTGCCTTCCATCTTACATCTTTGACCTAGAATTGGTTAACTGAAACCTTCTTTTTGTACTCCTTTGTTGTATATGCAGAGATATAAACGAGAGCGGCATAAGCACTGTCATAATCCTTGTCATAAAACACAACATGCCGCGATGTATTCAAGAAATCTTTATCAATCCCATACTGAATGGCTGCACCAGAATGCTCATTGATCAAAGATAATACATTGATGCCAACAACCTGAGCAGCTTGAATGATATATTCCTCTCAACAGACAGGTCACTCGTTCAATTCATCCCAAGAGGAAAAAGAAAACGGCGAGCCAACTTGTCAGCAAGTTTCTTCTTGGCTCATTCCTGTACCCGCCCAAACTCAATAAAGATCGAGAACAACAGTGCAGCCGAGCAACAACGATATGAAGATGTTGATCCCACGTCTATTGTTATCATCAACCTTAGATATAAAATCCAGGGGTGCGTGTGACAATTAGTTTGGTTGATGTTGTATAGATTTCAAAGACAAAATTACACCAACCGATCATGATCGTAAGAATTGACAGCACACAAAAATCCAAAGAAGATAAGAAGTGGGCTCATGAAATCTCTATTCATTAATGACATTGACTACCAACTGCACAAGTAGCACAAAAAACTAGTCTGACCAATGTCATGATGGTGCGTGGTTTTTAATACTTGAGGATTTGCATGTTTCTCGGGCAACAAAACGATTATTGAGATATTTCCTCTCCTTACTTGAGTAATTCCAACAGTTAAAAATGACAAAAAGAGGGTGAATAATCTGGAGAGAATCAGGCTTAAGAGAATAGTGGAATTCAGTTGCAATTTAGCTATGAAGGCGTCACTCATGAAACTGCGTGCTCAGGAAACTTTCGTGCATAAAATCTGCAATTTCCCCTTAGTGGAACGTGTTTTTACGCAACAATACTTAAGTAAGGTGGGTAAGGAATAGTTGCGCAATCAACAAAATATCTAATTTTTGATATGATGCTTAAATGAAAATCTAGGAGTAAATCCTAACTTTCTAAAGATGCCGAAAAGAGAAGAGTTCATCTTGTACTCTAATTCTCATCTTTTAGAAAACCAGGATTTATTGTTGATTTGGTTCGATTTCTTCATAATTGCATATTTTAATTCAAGATGTGATGGGGAAATGTTTTAGATCTATCATTTGCAGGTTTAGCATGCAAGACCAGAAAGCGCAATTCAATCAATCCCAATCATAGTTCAGCCTTATTATAATTTATTATTATTTTTTCTTCTTGGTCAAAGCCAGACAATGCACCTTAAACCTGCAGATGTGAAGACTTCAATCTAAATGATCATGTTGTTTTATTGTTGCATATTTTATTCCAGATCAAGGGGAAAGGATGGTGGCTCAAACCAGAAATAACTCATACCGAGAATACATGGTTCAATCGATCACAAAACGACACACAAAGTTCATTCAGAAAATGAAAAACAACAAAATTGCTGGCGTGACACTGTTCAATCATTGTTACAACAAAAATGTCATTGTTTCAGCAAGTTAAATTTTGTTGTAACAGGCATGTAAAATGTCGTTGTACTAGCATGCTATAACAACATGTAAAATTTTCACTATATCAGCATGCTATAACAACTTGTAAAAAACAATTTCGTTGTATCAGCTGTAACAACATGCAAAATTTGCGTTGTTTCAGCATAGAAAAAATTTGGTTTTATTATGTTTACTATTAAGCATGTTTGCAAGAACATTCATTCTTGAAATCCAAATCATACTTCTTTTCTGATCCTCGTGATCGCACGAAGCACGGAGGAGAGAATACTTATTAAAAATAAATAAAAAATTAGAGCAAAAACGTTGTTTTATTCGTTAGCCTACCTACTCTATGCTAATTGAAACTTAAAGATTAGTTACGTGTAGTCAAACTTCTAATGGATCCAAGCACGCAACAGTAACAAAAATATATTCATGTGAAATTTTTCAAATGAAAGATAGAAATTTACATGAATAAACGAATTTTGTTATTGTAACGACAAACTAACTAAATAAAAATGAAATTTATCTAATTAAGTGCTTACCTAGAACCATTGCTCGATAATGCTTTCATAGGTGTGTTTTTCCTTGCTCAGATCTTGTTGTAACTCCTCTTCATCTTCCTCAATCTCTTGCTCGAATGATTGTTCGTCGTCAAATATGTAGGGTTCTTTAGATGTTGAATCTTTGTGCGTTTCCGAAGGAGTATTTGAATCTTTAATTGTTGTCAAGATCTCCTCTTCCAGAGAAGAGGAGATCCCGACTTTCATGAGGATCTGAGTGATTAGTTCCAAGCTGAAACTCATTGTTAAATCATGGTGAAAAAAAAGGGTTCTTACAACACCCAAATCAAAAAAATAAAAAAAAACTGAATATCATACTTGCTGAAACACATACTCTCCACAGTTGCGCAAAACACACTTGCTACAATTGAAATTCACACTTGCGGAAAATGAAATTTGCGTGAGTTGAAATTCACTCTCTAGAGTTGGTAGGGAGAACATGAGGAGTCTCCGCTCAAGTAGCTGCTATGACCCCTTACCAACATATGTAAATTACACTTGCAGGAAATCAAACTAAACCTCAATCCATCGCGCTTCCTCGACAACTATGCCAAAATGTTAGGCATAAATGTTGTCATTTAATTCTGTTGTAGTATTTGCCCAACTATTTAATTTGTCAATTCGACGTTCATAGGATTACGAAGCACACACACTATATATGCAAGACTGAAGTAGAAGTAATCTAATCTAAATTTCTGAAATGAAAACAATCTAGGAAAGCAATACAACATGTGAAGAGTTGAATGACAAAAGACATATGTGAGCTCACACAATAAATCAATCTCAAATTATATTACAAGAGTCAAGTGACAAAGCATGAAAGAATAAAAATGAAAGAATCAAAGCTAAGAATCCCCTTCTCCTAATTACCAGACTAAATTATGAATTACATGATGTCTCACTTCCCCCCTTCATAAAGAGAGAACACTCTCTTATAAACATGAAAGTCTTGAAGAGTGTCACAATTATAGATCCATTATTCTCTCAACTTATTCCTTCAAATCCTCCACTCATATCTTGAATAAGATATCCTATCAAAATCTCCATGATCTCCTTTGAATATGCTTGAATGATTGTCCCAAATATTCTTCAAATCTTCAAAGCTTGAAGATGAAATTCGAATTTGAGGATAGGTGGTAATATTTGACTTTGTTGAAATCTTCACATATGCCT
>WSFP011476675.1:0-16862 GCA_009831015.1 Picea engelmannii
AAATACCTGCAGGTTAGATTATTGACTCGATATTTTGATTCCATTACATTTACACATATTCCAAGAGAATTGAATCAAATAACAGATGAAATAGCTAACACAGTGTTAGATTGGAATACATCACATCAAACTACACATACATGGCCCATAAACATATTGAGCTACCCAAGGGGGCATATGGTATATTGAGCTACCCAAGGGGGCATATGAGACTTTTGGTTAGTTGGTGATGGTCTTTATTAACCACTTCGAGTTTCCCATTTGTTATGATGTTGGCTTAGAATTGTTGTCAAATTTACACCAGGACACCACCACTCATATCTCAGACCATATCCTAGAGTGGTGTAGATGGAAGAGGTTTATTAAGAGCCCTATACCCCTGGCCTTTCTTTTAGAATGGTTTCTTAAGTCTTTGCACCCTCCTATCTCGAAGGATGTTGCTACTTCTGGGGTTAACACTAAGGAAGAAGCGATCTTCAAGGCCTAGCAGTTAGATTTGATATATGCTCAGTCTGGGATGTTATACCACCTTCTTCCTGAAGCACCATGGTCTACTTACATCGCTAGGTGAAAGCTTGGACCTCATGATGATGGCATTGTAGGTTCCACTAATGTAACGTTTGCAGACTTGGTGTCAAACCAGTTGAAATATTTGTCTTTAAGCCAGTTTGTAGGAGAAACAACCTCATCTGTGTCTTCCAACCCCACTCAGTCGGTGGATGTACACTCCATGCAATCATCGACCAACCTAAATGGTAAACAAAAACCAGGAGGGAATAAGAATAAAGGATGTAATAACCATAAGGGTGGGAAAAATGGTAATAAACCCAAGGTCAATAATAATAATGAGAAGATGGGTAGTAATGCTAGAGAGGGAAAATGAGAAAGACGTAAGGTGAAGTTTCCCTGTAAGCTTTTAACAGATGATCACCTTACCCATTTGTGCCCCAAAATTGCAGAAGTTGCGAGGTTATTAGCTCAATCACTCGCTTTGATGATGAATCCAGTCCCAGATAATCAACACTTAGCCTCGAGCTCCTCAAACACTGGAAATGTGGCCGGTGGGGGTCAAAAATAGCAGTCACAAGATGGCGACTGTTTATGTATCAATATGCTCTATGCGAAAGATAATGTAGCCACTCAATCTCGAGACTATAGTTCTAAACAAACTATTCCTGTTCTAGAATCTCCTCCTCCTCCAAAGATGACTTTATATATTGATAAATCGGAGCCACTGCCACGTCTTCCAAAAGGAGTACTTAGGCACTCTACCCATAATCCAAATGATAGAGCCACCTATAACTACTCTATTGTTAAGGACTTGGGTCAAACCCCTTGTGCGATGTCGACTTTGCAGGTATTCTAGACATTTCCTTCACAGAGAAATTCCTTACTCTTTTCTTTATGAGCTCTAGAACCTAGTGGCTCAAAGGTTATCAAGTTTTATGTCAGAGGATGTTAAGCCTTGATTTTCTTACCATGTGGCTTTCTAAATCCATGTGGATTATTCAAATTATACCATCAAATGTGCGATTGTTGATGAAGGCGTTGCTACGTGTGTCATGTCCCTAGTTTGTTGGAAACCTCTCGGTTCTCCGACCCTTTCCAAGTCATCAAACATGTTGACTTATTTTGACAGTCATTCCTTCCTCCCTCACGGTATTCTCCCTAACTTTCCGGTCTATTTAGGTGGGAAGATGGTAGAGGTGGAAGTGGAGGTAGTTTATGCACCTCTTGATTATAACCTGTTACTAGGTCGCAATTCGACTTATGCTATGATCGTAGTCATGTCGTCCATCTTACATACTCTTTTTTTTCCTCATGAAGGGAAGATTGTGATGATCGATCAGTTATCCTTTGTGTTCTCTAGTCCTAATGCATCTCTTGGACCGTCGATCCCTGTGATCGACAATTCTCAGCCGGCAATTGAGAATATCGGTGTCGGAATGTATTCTTCCCTTATGGGTACTTTTGATTTCTTGGCACCAAACCATCATGTTTGTGCCATGTCCAGTAGGACCATCTTGACTGGGAGGTCCATTCCTTTACGCACGTCTTATTTCAATGATCCATGGGCCCTACCTTCCCCGACTCCGTCTTGTGAAGTTCAGTGGCATGCTAGGATGGCCATGCCACTATCAGCAGTAGAGATTGTGCATCAAGTTGTTCTCGACTCTTCTGTCGATCCCGATCTCATTCCCTCGTCGATGGACGAGGATGATCTCATGTCTAGGCCTATGTGGGACACTTCGTTGTCTTGTTCAAATGATTGCCTCGATGGGACATTTCCCTTGGATGAATCCATCATCGAAGCCATGAATGGTTCCGACAAACCTTGGTATGATATGCATCACCGTTCTTATTTTCTCCCAAAGCTTGAAAGAATCGAATAAGACAATTTTCGATATACTTTGAGTGAGATAGTTGGTCATGCTGTAGTTCTTCTTGATATGCACAAAATTTATGCTGAAGGAAATATGGCGAGCATTTACCCTATCGTCACGATGGACATCTCTCATAGCCCTGGTAAGGTTGAAAATGTAAATATCCGTGCAGATTGTTCACCAGAAGAAATCATGATCTACACTGAGCTCTTCAAGGAATTCTGAGACGTATTTGCTTGGTCCTATGAAGAGATGCCAGGGATCAACCATCATATTGTCGAACATGAGATTATAACTTATTAGGATGCTAAAACTATTTGGAAACATCTTAGAGTTGTCAACCCTCGAAAGGCCCCTGCTATTAAGGCAGCGGTGGAGAAGCTACTTAATGTTGGTTTCATCTACCCGGATCCCTTGATAGAATGGGTATCCAACCTTGTTCCTATAGATAAGAAGCAAGGAACCATCCATGTATGCATGGATTTTTGTGACCTGAACAAGGCTTGTCCAAAAGACAACTTCCCCACACCTTTCATCGATTAGATTCTCGACGAGTGTGCGGGAAGAGAAGTATTTTCTTTTATAGGACGTATTCCTCAAATCAAACATGAGAATCAACACAAGACGACTTTTATTTGTCCTTGGGGTACTTTTTCATACTGAAAAATGCCTTTTAGCCTTAAAAATGCCGGAGCAACCTTTCAACGTGCCATGACTTTCTCTTTTCATCATCTTAAGCACATAGTCGAATATTTCCTTGATGATATTTCTTCTCACTCTCATAAGAGAGTGGATCATGTTACTCCCCTTCGACTTGTTTTCGAAATATGTCGTTACTATAGAATCTGGTTGAACCCTCACAAGTGCATCTTTTTCATTAAGTTTGGTCTTCTTTTAGGTTTTCTAGTTTATGAAACTGGGATCATGGTAGATCCACTTAAGGTTGAGGCAATACTTTGATTTCCTCCCCCACACATGATTAGACAACTTCAAGGTTTACAGGGGAAAGATAAATTTCTTCGTAGGTTTATAGTGAACTATGTCACTATCACTAAAGGTTTCATGCATCTTTTGAAGAAGGACACCCCTTTTATCTGGGATGAGCGAGCCCAGGAGTCCTTCGATGCTTTGAAGAAAGATTTGGTGTTAGTGCCTCTGCTGAAGCTTCCTAACTACAATAGAGTTTAGTTGATTTATATCACCACGTCTGATGATACGATTGGTATGGTTCTGGTTTAGGAGGATGATGAGCTTCGTGAGCACATCATCTACTATCATAGTTGAACCTTACTCGGTCCTAAACTTAATTACACTCACGTTGAAAAGCTAGCTTTGGCTCTCGTCCACGTAGTCCAGAGTTTGCATCATTATATATTACTTTACAAAACTACGGTGGTTGTTGAAGTCAATCCATTTCAATACGTCCTTACTCAACGTATCATAGGGGGAAAATATAATAAATGGATTGTCATTTTACAAGATTTTGATATCGATTTTTCTTCTGCGAAATCCAAGAAATACCTAGTCTTTGCAAATTTGATATTCGATTTTCCAAAATTAGATGAGGAAATTATCCATGTTGATTTGTTTGTGGAAGAACACATTTTTCTTGTCTCATCATATGACCCCTGGTATGGAGACATTGTTCTCTATCTTTAGACCTTGAAGTTCCCTCAACATCTCTCATGAGATGAATGACGATGTATAAGATGCCAAGATAAGAAATATGCTATCGTCGACGACTCTTTGTATCGCCAAGGAATAGACAATATACTATGTCATTGTTTAACTCATAGAAAAGATGAATCTATTCTGAATGATTTCCATAGTGGGGATTGTGGTGGTCATCTATTCGGGCTTGCGACAACCCAAAAAATCTTGCGAGATGGTTACTTATGGCCTACAATCTTTAAAGATTGTATTGAAGTGGTTAAAAATTGTCACCCCTATCAGGTGTTCACTCAGAAAATGCACTCGCATCCAACCCCTCTTCATCTAGCCATTACCATCAGTCCCTTCACTAAGTGGGGGGTGGATTTTGTCGATTGCAACCCAACTTCAGCTGGGGGGGCATCAACAAATTATCGTGGTCATCGACTACTTTACTAAGTGCACCAAGGCCATGCTTATAGTTAAATCCGATGGGAATACTGCAACCTTCTTTGTATTCAATTAGATCATCGCCTGGTTTGGTATCCCGAGTGAGATTGTCCTTGACCATGGTAGTCACTTTCAGAATGAGATGATGGAAGAACTAGTAGCTAAGATGAGGTTTATACATCATCATTCTTATCCCTATTATCCCCAGGAAAATGGATAAGTAGAGGCTGTCAACAATTCTCTCAAGACCATTTTGCAAAAACCTGTCAGTCAGAGTAAATTTGACTGGCACATCATGCTATATCCTGCACTTTGGGCATACCGAACCTTGGTCAAGACTACCACCGGATTTTCCCCTTTCCAGTTAGTACACGGTGTGGAGTCAATTTTACCTATTGAATGTGAAATCCCTTCTCTTAAGTTTTCAGTCGTGCTCCTACCTGACACTTCCTATCTCGAGCGATGCCTTGTACACCTAGAGAGTCTCAATGAGCAGCGTCGAGATGCCTCTACGACTATTGAGGAAAAAAAACAATGTGTCAAGGTCCAGTATGATAATTCTTTCTATCCTCATTTGTACGCCGAGGGTGACTTGGTCCTCTTGTATGATCAAGCCAAAGAACCACTGGGGGCAGGAAAGTTTAAACCCATGTGGCACGGTCCTTACATCATGCGATGTGTTATAGAAAAAAGAGCCTATGAATAAGAATATTATGAAGGGAATAAGTTGGTCGAGCCTAGAAATGGGCTCTACTTGAAAATATATTACACTTGAGCCCCAGGCTTGGATGAAACTCTATGTATACTAATGTAATTTAGTGTATATATCTCTTTTCTTTTTTGTCTTCGGATTTCTTATCAAGTTTTCACTTGGGTGACAGATGTCAATGGAGTCGTCGATCTACTTAGGATTCACAAACGGGGCCATTCGTCATACACAAAACTTGGATTCCACTGCTTGGGTGGTTTACTCGCCCAAGGGACTACTGGTGTCTTTTGGTGGTGTATGCCTAGGGCCATCCACGAACAATGTGGCCAAATATAGCACTGTTATAAAAATTTTGTGCGATGCTATCTCACATGGAATTCGTTCATTAGAAGTTCATCTAGATTCCCAGTAAGTAGTACATCCATTGAATGGCTATTACCGTGTGCGTGATCCTATGTTACTCCGGCGATTCCTACAGGTATGTATTTTAGAACGACAATTTGATTTGATTACATATTATCATATTCCTAGGAGTTCTAATCATGAATCCGCTACTTATGCTAACTTTGTTTTAGATTGACATTTTTCACATAATTAAAAGCAAATAAAACCATCTAATCAATGTACACATTGTAAAACATAAGTAAAGCCGAATATCCCTTTTTATATATTTCAAAAAATATGGTGTTTATAGTACAAAATGGGGCTAACAACCTTAATACACATATACAACTGGTATTAAAATATCCCATGACATCTATGCAATTGGCGTCAAATGTGTGTCATAGTAGAAAACCATGACGTTTGTGAGATGCCGAAAGAGTCGTACCCATGACCTAGGTACACCAACCACTTGTCGCTGCATGGCTTCAGGCAGATCCTCTACCCAAACCATGGGTATCCTATGAGTCAAATGCGATAGGTTGCCCTCCACGTTTTTTAGGACCCTCTTAGCTTCTCCTCTCACTGCGTCGTCTCCCCGGTTCCTCCGTTGATATCGAGGGAAACACTCTGGCCGTTGCAGACCCATTTCTGTGGCACACAAAGTCTAGTCAATACTTAAGCACCATCCAAAAATATTTTTGTTCTAATTATACAAAAATAAAAAAAAAATAAATATGTAAAAACTTTTTGACATACCTATGTCACCGTAGGAAGACCCTGGTGGAAATGGCATGTCTAGATCTCCTCTGAAGTCGATCCCCTCATAGGGATAGTCATCCAGAGAAATAACCTGTCGCCGCCACCAGTAGAAGAAATCCTCGTTGTAGGGTGTTGGAACCCTACCTCCCCCCTTATGCCTCATCACCTCGGTCCACCATGTCATGGCTATATCACGAGGTCCCCTAGGAAGAGTCTCAACTCTAGGTCCCAAACCTGGAACCTGCTCGAAAAATAAACTGCACAAGATGGAGGAAAACCCAAAATTTCTTTTACCCCCCTACTTGCACTCTGTCAACTGGCTCTTCATATTCACCAGTAGTGAGGTACACCAGTCATACACTGTGGGTCTCGCACACTGCACTGCATAAAACATGAGTGGCCTCAATGCCTGGTGAAACGAGCTCAAACCTGTGATCCTGGTCAAGACTAGGACAATGATCTTCAGACTGAGTTTGTTTATTTCCTGGATAGGGACTTGAATTCCTACCTTAGGATTCCCTTCTACACAGTGGGCATCGATATATTACTCTATATTCATCCCGCTACCTGCTCCTCGTGATTTGATTTTCACAACCTCCCCCTGGCATGATAGACCAATCATAAAGTAAATGTCCTCTACCTCAATTCTCAATGGTTTCCCATCGAGATTGAATCTCTCACTATCAGGGTCCTAGTAACCCACCAACATCCCCAACAACCTCACCTGGGCTCTCATTCCTTTGAGAACCCAAAAATTATACAAACCACATCACTTTAAGGCCATTTGTGCCCCTGGATCTCGGTCTACAGTGGCATCAACCTCCTCATGTTCTCTCTCTCTCCACTCAAGAACCATCCTGTCAAAGACAAATAGAATTTTGAGTTAGAACCCTTCAATTTTCTCATTTGTGTGCCTGTATGTGGCCTCCTTTGCACATAGTCATGTGTAGGGCTCAATATACGCCCCATGTGGTTTCCACATGAGATTATACCTCATTGTATACGCGACCTAACCAAGGCCAGACCACGTACACTGAAATCTATACTTTGCGCCTTCAATAACTAAAAATTTAAGACCTAATTCAAAATTTTAAACCATTTGATTTGAAGAGGAAGAGAACAAGAATTACCTGATTCAGATGGCTCGTGATTTCGTTGCCCGATGCTCCCGCAATTGTCGTTTGAATATTGGAGGAATTTTGGTCCAATTTGCACTAGTTGGGTAAAAAATCAAGATGGTATAGTAATTTTTTATTTTATTACTATTTATAAATTATTTTTACCCACTTTCTATAGTTTTAAGCAATTTTTGCACCTAATGGACTAATACAAAAGTGGATTGAGTTGGTTTTTGCAGTTTTAACCTGGGATTCTTGCAGATTTCAATGTTATGTCGACCATTTGTCACTGCAGGTAGGTATCTTTGTTACCCAGCATATAGGATAGGTATCCATTCCATTATGCATTTTCGCATTATCCTATAACTGTCACTTTTTATGCCCTAGGTACAAACCCATTTGTTGTGAAACAAAACCCTCCATCTGCTATAAAGTTGTGTCGTTTTCAAGTGGTAGAGACTTACCAAACATGGGTGCCCTAGTTTGATCCCCTGGTACATTTGGTACCCTCAAAAATCATACTTGACTTTATGCTGAGCCTCATTTCTCCTTCATAAAGAATCGACTTTATACCCCATGGATTCCCAAACGAGTTTAATTTAAGCTCTTCTCTAACTTGTCTAAAAAGGGAAAATATTGCCGCGTGATTGGTCTCTTTCACACTCGTTAATTTGGATTTGAAAGGTCATGAGTCTTAGTTAAGCTCTTTTCCAACTGCTATCAAAAAATGAAAATATTGCTAAGTGAACTTGTCTCTTTCACACTCGTAAAAATGGTTTTAAAAATATGTATATTTGGCACAAGTTTATCCCTTTTTCACACCAAGTAGACTAAAAGACATAAAAAAGGACAATTTTTGGTGTTAAGTTTTGATAGAATCTCATGCCCTTTCTTGCAGTAATGACCCTATAGCCAGTTCTTTCTTTGCGTTATAAACCATTTTCCTTAGCAGTTTGCATCCTCAACCAAGCAGAGCCTTGTTTATATCCTTCGAAATTTGACAACCTATACCTAGGAGGAAACATTCCCCCGAGTGTCCATATCCCACATGCACTTCCTTGCAATGAGCATAGGTATGTTCCACTGTTGGAACTAGTTTTTCTTACTTGTGACACTCGTTTCCTCGTCCATATCATAGCATTTGTTTGTTATGAAAAAAAAAAAGGACATCCGGGAAGGTAGTATTATCTTGTATCAACAACAGTCGTGTCACCTTTGAACATAGCACAAAGTTATTTGAGTCCATTCATCATAATTTTGGGATTAGCATGACCTTAGGAAGATGAACTCATTACAGAGTCTTCTCTACCGACTTGTTACTCTTCCAGTCCCTACAAAGAATTACATTGACACCTCCTGCATCTCATGGTTTCATTAGTGGGTCTATGCTGTCAGAGTCCTCCATATGTCTCATGCTCTTTCTCAAAGGAAGTCTATCAACCTGTGTCATCCACTCCTCAGAACTCTTGACTTTGCATGTTGGCCATACCCTCAGTTTGTCTCAGAATCACATGATATTGTAGTCCTATCATGCACCATGTCCCTAGTTTCATCATTAGTAGGTAACCTTGAACCCAACAGTCGACATTTCATCATTGGTCATTGACTAGGTGGTTTCCCTTGTGTTCGACGACAAGAAATCTATTCACACATTGGGATTCGTGGAGTGTCTTGGATGCCATTAACCTTATTGGTGGTTTCCTCACCTTTGTCAGAATTTTTCATCATTGGTTGATATTCAAAGGGTATTTTTTGTGTACCGCTTGCACTTGGCACACGTGAAAGATGCATAGGGTAGTTGGTTCATTAACTTGTTCTTCGTCCGATTTCTACCAAATCATGAATCTCTTGCTTTGTACCTCATGTTGACTGATGAGAGATGCCTTAATTATTTCCTTTCAACAGGTCTCCTTCCATCGACATCAACCCATTTATTATAGAAACGGGGCCTAGAGTCTTCTAAGTACCTTGAGGCTTGCATTCATTAGTGGCAGGCTCTCTCATCATCGACAGTTGGGAATACTTCAATGTATCCTGATCGATGGATTCTTTAGGTGTTCGACACCGACTCTTCTATTCACACTTGTAAGAATGTACTCAGTGCCTTGATACCTACTTTCATTATCGGTAGGATGTCTCACATTTGTTAACAGTATACATCAATGACCGATAATCAAACGATGTCTCATTGTGTTCGACCTCAACTCCTTTGTTCACATGATGTAGACTTGCACCTTTGGAAGATTGTGTAGAAGACTTGAAGACATCACTATGTGGCCACAACTTTCCTGAGATGTTTCTTCCTTCTCATTGGACCAGTACCTATATGACTTCAGTGATCATGGGAGATCAGATTGTACTCCATGGTGTATAGATATTTTCATATTGGTTTTTGAGATTGTTACTACTGGGCCTTGTTTGTGACTATGACAACCATTGGCATGTAACCGCATTTGTATTTTCCAATTCATGGCCACTGAAACTTATTTGGTATATTTTCACATGGATCTGTAATGTATTTTTGGAAGCCATGTATGAAAAGTCAGTGCAAAATGTAATGAGAAATTGAGTTCGTCCAGATGGTTCTATACCACTCCACTTCTGGGTTTTTTATAATGTATGTCGGCCATCGCATATTATCCTCTAACCTCACACATTAGGAGGCATTTGTTAGAGCAAGATTTTCCCCAACCTATGCAATATTACAGAGAGGGCCTTATTCCATTTCCCTATGCAAACTTGTCTTCCCTATTACTAAAGTCTAGAGACAAAAATATAAAGTTTTTCCACTTATACGCATCGTGCACCCTATACAACAAGCATACACGCAGGTTGCTCCACTACAACCCACATAGGTCAAGATTTGTGCTAGAAAATCAAAATTAAATGTGAGGTTTCCATGTCACAACAGAAGATATCTGATCCTTGGCCTTCCATATACTGGAAACGCTCCAAATAGGCCCTTCATTTTCATTTTTAAGGTTATAAAGAAGCCAATTCTGAGATGTGGAAAAGAAGAGAGAATTCAATTGCGAGAGAAAAGTTACTCTGGAGAAATTATTTAATTCATATTGAGTCTGCATCCCTTTGTACTTTAAGTCTGAGCACAATGTTCATCCCCCCAAGCTCTTCCCCTATTGATGGAGAACCTCTTTGTCTCCCTTACATTATCTTGCCTTTGCTGGAGGATTGAAGTGGTGGAGGCCCAGTTGGAAGGAACTTGGTTTCTTAGTTCTAAACTATGTCAACATGGAAGTCTGTAATATTTTGACTTCTATTGATCATTTATTAATAGAAATACTCCTTTTCCTTCCAATTGATATCTTGAAAATATATGTATTATTATCCATGGGTGTATTTGTTATGTATATTAATGGATTATGCTATCTAATGTGCTAACCTTTTATATTTCCACCATATGATTGTTTTTTATTTTTTGTTGAGAGCTTGTTGCAGGTATATAGCTTTGGGTTGAAGTGCTCAATGATGGACATCATCGAACATCTGGACGAGGTAGGCCTCTTTCTTATCTTGCTTGCACATTGGTTTATATAGCTTGTTGTTGGGATAGAGTTGATTTTTGCAATCATTTCTGTCTGTTGTGGTTCACCCTAGCCATAGAGAGATTTTCCTCATAACAGATATATATTTCCAAACCTTCTAAGTGTTCTTACAAAGCCATCTCTGTCCATACTTTCCAAGACTCTACTTGTGCAACTGTCCATAATGTTGACCCATTTATCATTATACTATCATGAAGTCTTGATTAATATATCAAACTGTATTTTTGCTAACTGACTGCTCTGTATTTGTCTTCTCAAACTCTGCAAGATGCTCGAAGGATGGTTCTTTGGTCTGTCACATCTATTGAATAGAATCACCCTGTCTAATATTTGTATTACCTGGGAGTCTCTAAGTCAAATGGCTCAGAAAAATTCATCCTATGATGTGTATTCATCATCATCTTCAGTGGTAGATTAATCATCATCTTCATTGGTAGATTCATCATCTCTTTGAGAACTGACTTCTTTCTTTCTATATGTGGATTCATCTTTCACTACAATGCCTGAAAGTAAAATATCTTGAACCTATTCCTTATTTACATGTCCTTCTTTTCTTTTAGTTATTTTCCAAACCTTTTTGTATCTGACATCTTTCTTTTTCTCTATAGAATTTTCTTCACCTCATTTTATTTCCAATCTTTTGATCTCTGGGACATGGTCTTTGTTCATATGTTCTTCATGTTTTGTTATCCACACTTTCTTACATCTGATACCAGTTTTATCTTTCATGGAAGTATCGATCATGCTTCTACAATCACTAGCTATGTGTCCATAGTTATGACATTTGTAACATTCAATGTTACGTGGGGCCACATAGGCATTTCTTTCTTGAGAATATCTTTTATAATCCCTACAATATGTAACGTTATGTCCAAAGTTAGTACAATAAAAACAATGACCATAAAATAAATTTGCATACCTGGGAGTGAATGATCTTCTTTGTAGCATAGTCCTTCTGAATTTTTTCCTTGACTGATCATGATCGTGATTGAAGATTATTTGTGGCTTGGACATGGATGGTCTTCTTGAATATGTATCTTCAATAATTTTCTTAGATTCTAGTTGACCACAATTCCTTCCTTTGAGTACTTCTGCATAACTCTTTCTATTTTCTTCATTCTTCTTTTCTAGCAACCTAGAGTGCTTCTCTTCATTCTCTATAACTGATGTGGATGTTTCTGACTCTTCAAATTTCTTGTTGAGCTTGATGATTTTACTTCTCAATGTGACAAATTCTTCTTGAATCTTTTCAACCTCTTCTTGTTTCTTCATTATCTGAGACTTTGTGACTTCTTTTGTTATTTTCACTTCTTCAAGATGAATTTTTAATGTGATTATTTCTTATTCAAGTCCTTTCTCTTCTTGACCAAACTCTGCCTCAAGATGGTTTAGATCGTTACTTCTTTCCTTAAGATGATTTGTCAATATCTTCTCTCTCATTTCTGATTCTTCCTTTTATGCTTCTATGTTGGCTTCCAAATACTTCTTTGATATTCAAGATTTTCTTCGATATTTCTGGATTCTTCTAACTGAGTTCTTAAGTTCTCTATGACCTATTAGGCTTCCTAAAAAATATGAACACTTTCCTTTTGTTTCATCAATTCTTTCTTGAGTGACTTGTTTTCTTCTCTTAGTTCATCTAAAGCACTAATCAATTATGCTTCATAATTGTCTTCCTTTTCAATTAGTTTTTTTTGTCTCATTTTCTTCATGGAATTCTATTTCAAGATGTCCACGTTTTTCACAATTAAAGAAAAACAACACACCTATGGTGATTATGTACTCTTCATCTTCTGAATCTATTTGACATGGTGAACACAATTCTTCTTGATCTGTATCTGCATATTCTTTGGCATTTTCTGAATCTGCAATGGGTGAAGAATATATGTCATGTAACTTATCCAAAAGTTGTTTGGTTGATGAACATTAACCAACATTTTCTCTTACCAGATTAGGTAATCCTTCCTAGATGAAATACATTTTTATTTTGTTATTCTTCTTCAATTCCTTCTTGGCTACAGTCTTTTCCCTTTTTGAACTACCATATCTTGTAACAACTGATGGCCAAATATAATGTCCTTGTGCCTGTAAAAAAGATTTTGTCCTTCTTCTCCACATCTCATACTTAAAACCATTCTGACCATTAAACATTGGTACTCCATTCTAAGAATAATCCATTATCTCCTTCCAGTGGTTAAATTGTTTCCTGAAAGAACCAACTCTGATACCAATTGTTGGATTACTGAGAGGGGGGGTGAATCAGTAATAGAGCAATTTAATCCTTTTTCACAATAAAATCCAAGTGTTATATCAATGTATCATTATCATCCAATAGTTGCAGAGTAAATAAAAAATGAGCAATCACACACATACACATTACACCAATGTTTTACATGGAAACCCAAAGCGGGAGAAAACTACAAAATGTTTTTTATTATATGTCGTTAATAATTACATTCATTGGAAGCACCAACTTCCTTTGTTTTCTAGCTGCAACTGGAAGGAGACTCCAACCCCCTAGTTTCTTAGGCTACAACTTGAGGGAAGGTCCAACTCTCCAATTCTCTAGCTACAACTAGAAGGAGGCTACAACCCCCTATGTTCTCCAACTACAACCAGAAGGTGGCTACAACCACTTGTCCAAACAACCTATCACAACAACCTGTCTCATCAATCTTATCAACCAAATCATATCTACTCATCAATATCAATCACCAAGACAACTCTCAAATATGTGCATCAAACAAGCATAACAAAACAACTCATAATCATCGCCAAGATCAATATATGCTTATAAAAATATGCCAATACAAGTATGCTACATCATCCATAAACCATGTGTCAACAATACGACTAACAAGTGCCTCCAACCATGTACCAAGTATGTACCAATCATGTATCAATTACCCATCAACTATGACTCATCAAGATGTACCAACATCATCAACTATACACGTGATATATGTGCCAACTCATCAACTACTTGTCTCAACCATGTACCCAACATGTACCTCAACCAAAATCCCTCATCAATTTCATCATCCAAATATGATTTTTAACTATGTAATATACCTGGTGTATATGATCACATACCTAAAAACCTTAACTTTAACAACAAGAGACTAGCATTTTCATCAAACTTTACTTTAGTCTCACATGACTAGTTTTGGATTAGTCAACAAACCTAACTTGAAATAATCATAACTATGTACATGTAATGAATAAAGATATGAAAATAGTACACAATGTTATTTAATGTGTTTTATGCAATTCCTCCAGGTGTCACTACTTGGAACTTCTCAGAAAAGTATTTATAGCAAAAATGGCATACCTTGTTGAATTCTGGCTTATTCTAGAGAGTGAACTTGTAGAGTGTGCCCCGCACAGAATATTTTGTTTATGGATTACAAAATTGTACACACAATAATACAGACTGTACTATAACTAACACATTTTTTCTTACTAAATTTGAATCTGTTATGAAAACGTTATGATGTTTTTACCCGAAACACATGTTTTAGACTAGTTTCACGACTAGCCACAAACCCTATTTCCACAGAGTGTAACTCCAAAAATAGAATGACCCACAAGATGAAATTTGTACCACAAATACTTGGATATGTTTCCTCATTGTCCTCCCAATTTCATGGTTTGAATAATTCTATAAAAAATGTTATTTCAAAAATGGTGAGATGACCTATAAATAACATACCTTAGAAAGCATCATCAAAAGAATTTATCCGCCCTTGAATTTCATCCTTCTTTACTTCACCTTCCCTCTAAATTAGTCTTAGATGTCCTTTATTTACCTCAATCGCTTGTAGATATTCAATATTCTAAATTGTGATTAAAATGAGAGAGCCTTGCCTCTTATTTATACTTTCATGTAGCTTCCTCAAAGGGTTACCTTTTAACCATATTAACCCACTTTCTTTATTTTAGGGTTAACTCCCTTCTAATTTCTCCATTAACTTTATCATTTAAACAATTTGTTTTCTATTCACTTTGAATTATAGTACACTCATCACTTCACTTTATTATTGATGTGGGTGGGAAAACTGCCTATGGACTAGCACTAAGGGTTCTGTAATGCATGCAGAAATAACCATCTAAAGTCTCCTACTTTTTACTATTATCTTGGCATAGACCCCACATTCATGCATAAAATGCAAGGATAAAAGGATCCGGTAACTCTACCTTGAACTCCACATTTGGTGTCGATCCTTTTGCGTTCGGTTTCTCCTCGACTACAAGTATCCTCCCAAAGCCAACCCACATTCACAAACAGACAAACAAAGAACTACAAGAATGCATCTTATATATGAATTAGTGGGTTATATGTTCTAATAAAATATAAATAAAAAATTAATATTGAACACCTCGTATGGCGGGATGGGAAAATTAATTATTTTTATTAACCTCACAAAAGTCACTTACAATGATGAGATCGGCTATTGCTCCTCAAATTTGGTCATGGGATCCTCTTCAATTGTGCAGCAACTACTTCCACATATGCTTCTCCTCTTCAGTTCTCAAAAAATGGTTGCAAAAGATTGGGGCAAGGGGAATACAAAAAAGGGAAGAGTTTATTTTCTCTTATTTTTTCTCTCTTGAAATGGGACCCCTACCTCTTATTTTATAGGCTAAAAGAGTGTAGTTATCCAGTTGAGTGACTGACTATGGGTGGTCAAATGGTTTAGGAAATTACCTGAAAATCTGTATTCCATCTGTAACTTTTTGTTTTTTGTGCTTTTGTCAGTATACACAGGATGTAATGGGTTATCTAGAATAAACATGCAAGAAACAATGGTGTAGCGAGCGTACATATTCAAAGGGATGGTTTTTAGAAGAGTTGTTCAATGGTGGCTTGGAAAAAGTGGCAAGTGAGATGGCCTGCTGCTAGGTATGCATGTTTGGTGAAAATTAGGGTTATAACAGATGCCCCCTAATGTGTGAGGTTAGAAGAGCATCTGAAGGCCGAAATACATTACCAATATTCACCAACGTACGAAGTGAGTGAGCCCATGGACCAACGTTCGGGAGGTGCCATCTGAAAAATAACAATTGTCTCATTGAGGCGGGCATACCCATGCTTGGAATGAAATAAAATCATGGTTGCCAATCAAATACACTGTAGATCCATGTTATTTAACTATATAAAGTGTAGCCGCAAGAAATACACAGTGGATCTACATCTCAAAATCAAAAATATATACATGTATAATATCCATCTTCAAGAAGCTAATGATACCTGATGGCTAGAGATGAGGCCTTCAGAGATCGAGCAACAACTTCAAAATATTCATAACTCGGGTAGGAGTGTAATATGAGTGTACGAATTCACTACCAAGAGGTATTCGACGGCTCATCGGTAACATATTAGAGGATCTTGATGATCAGGCTGAGGGCTTCATTGATTTCGAACAAAGACTTGATTGGGATTTTTTGGGATGGTTGGGCATGAGGTCAAGAGACAAACTGCAGAAGGGCCAAGTCAAGCTTGGTAAAAACTTCCCTTGGACAATAGCGCGAGAACTGATGAGACTCGGGCAACATGGTATTGACATAAGTTCACAATGCAGGAGGCAACGCAAACTCTCCATATGTTTGGAATAATAACCAAATGGAGGAGGACACATCTCTATGTAGAGAGAACAACTTCCTAAGGTCATATTAAATCCCAGGGCTTAACGAACAAACAAAAAGATGTTCTTTGTCCAAGGGCAACTCATGTGCTGCCAAAAAATAAAATACTTTTCCCTTCCTCTTTTTGGGGTATATTTGATTTTTTTTTTGTCTTTTTCAATAATTTATGGGAAGCTTGAAAAAGAAGAAAAGAATTCTA
>ML879371.1:2831-16862 GCA_009831015.1 Picea engelmannii
TATTATAGGATGATGTTGTAATGGATCACTGTAATAGTTACGGAGCCTCTAATCAGTCCCTGTAATTCTCTTAGCGCTGAATGACTTGGAATTGGAGGATCCAGTCAAGTCCTCTTTCAGCTTCTTGAAGCCCTGAACTAGGAAGATCCTGTTTTCAGAGTTTTTCCTCTGCAAACTACTACAAGCCTGATGCCCAGAGCTGTTTGTTCACTTTCTTTAAGTCTTCCACCTGTCCATCTTTAAATCGACCCACTGGCTGAAGTTAGGATTCTAGACCTCCTATGTTCTTTACATATCAGACTCAGTCCCTGAGTTAGAATAATACCTCCTAGGGCCATTATCTCCATTTGATCACCCTTCATAAACAAATCGTGACATAAAACTGATGGGCGTTGGGCTCTGCTCCTGCAAGCAATCCAGCAGTGACTTCTGACGCTAACATTTATGGCGCCGCTGCCGGGGACGGAATTGAAGATTTTCCCTGGGTAGAATGACATTGAGCCTCTGAATCCGAAGGTGCATAGGATCATCAGAGCCTTTTAGATTGCTAATTTTGCACCTGGCGACTCCATTGTGACGACTCCGCTGGGGAGAAACTGCTCTGTTAATTGTGGCTTTCAGAGGCAGGCATACGCGGTCTCACCCACAGCTGCCCCTAGCTACACCTGAAACGGATCCAGAGGCAGTGCTCAGAAAGGGAAAGGCCTCTAAAGAGGAAGCGTCTACCACCGAGCTAGGTAATCCACCATACTCTTCTGTTGGAGCCCCTTTTTCTCCTCCTCAGATTTTTGACAGGCCTGTCTTTGTAGTTTCCCGTTTCTTAAACTTTGGGAGTGTTCCTGTTGAGTTTTCCTTTCCTGGTCCGGGACTAGAGGGACAAGACTTTGTCACTCCCCTCTCCTTTGAAGCTGCACCTTGGCATTGGCCTCTGACCTCAGAAGAATTCCCCACTCCTGCACAGAGAGGAGAACCTGCCGACTGGAGCTCGGTACCCTATTCTTTGAATCACCTCTTGTTTCCCACCCCACTTCGAGATTTATCCTCTATCCCCCCTTTGCGAACTCCTTCTCCTCCAAGTTCTCCTACACTTAACATCCCTATGGCTGGTGCTAATCCCCCTCTCAACAGAATGGATGCTATAGTCGCTGCCAGATACGCTCCCTTAGTTCTTCCCCATCCTATGAATCCTCTCCCTGCTGGAGATTACCTGAAATACATGCCCAAGTTCACTGGGGAGGGAGACTTAACTGCTGAAGAGCACCTAGCCGCTTTCTACAGTTATGCAGACAACCTCAATATTGAAAATGAAGATGTCTGGATGAGAGTTTTTGTCCAGATCCTGGATGGTGAAGTGAGGAAGTGGTTTAGAGGATTGGCCCCAGGGTCCATCACTGGGATTGAAGCTCTAGATAGCGCTTTCTCGAGACAGTGGGGAGATAGGAAGGACTTCATGTATTACATGAAAGAATTCGGGTCTTTGAAAAAGATGGAAGGAGAGTCAGCTTCTGACTTCTCCAAAATATTTAACAAGATGTATAACAAGATCCCTGCAGAAATAAATCCCTCAGAAGCCTCTGCTCAAATTTCCTATGCTGGTGCATTTGACCCTGATTTCTACCTTTTGCTGAGAGAAAGAAGAGCCGCCTCCTTGGCCCAAATGCAAGATGCAGCCATAGAAGTAGAATCCAATGTATTAGCAGCTGATAGACTGAGAAGCAAGGTCGACGCAGACAGAAGAAAAGGAAGGTCAGAAGCCTCAACTTCTGGATCATTGGCGCCTCTCCCTCAAGTGGATGAACTGACCAAGATAGTGAAGTCTATGTCTGCAGAGATGGAGAGGATGAGGATGGAAGGGAGGTAGGCATATAAAGGCCCTCAGATCGCTGAAAACAAGGGAGGTTTCAGGAGGACAAATACTTTCACTCCCCCGAATGCACAGAAAGAGAAGGGAAGAGATAGAAAAGATCAGAAAATTCAGGGCCCTTTTCAAAACAATTTTGTGACCGAGGAGGGAGAAAGAGAATCAGAGGAGCTTGATCCTGAAATCCACTACGTTGGGGACACTCCTCCTTTCCCTCATCTCACTCAATCTGCATACGAGGAGTCTCTCATGGACAACCAGCTGAATGAGCTAAGCAAGGGGGACAAGGCTAGTGGCGGCCGAGGCAGGTATAACCTAAGGTCTGATAAGAAGACAACATCACCTGATATTCCCCAGCAGTCCACTACAGCAGAGAGACCTGCTAATGAAGAATCAAATGATCACATAGGTAAGAAATCTCAAAACCCCTCCCCATTTGTCCATAATCATGTTCCTGAAATAAAAGAAATTCCGAAGCCTACATCCTCTTTTAATTTTGAGCATGAGATTCAAAGGATCAGAATCCCTGTGCCCCTCACTGAGCTGATTAAACATGGCGAATTTAAAAAACGCTTCTCTGAGATGTTACAATTTGAAGCCTCATGCCTTCCTTCAGACTCCATAAACCTCCAAGACGAAAAACCAGCAGTTGTCCTAGGTCCTATGGTAGAAGATAGAGATGACTCATCCCCTCCCTTCTACACCTCCTTGAACATACATGACAAAGTGTTGCACAATTGTTTGATGGATTCAGGGGCCTCTCACAACCTCATGCCCAAAATTGTCATGGAAGAATTGGGACTAGAAGTTACCAGAGCCTATCATGACCTCTATTCTTTTGACTCCGGGAGAGTTCAGTGTCTTGGAGTTATTAAAGACCTAGTTGTAGCCTTGTTTCAACTGCCTATGAAAAGTGTAGTCATGGACGTTGTAGTAGCTTATGTCCCCCCCAATTTTGGTATGTTGTTATCGAGATCCTGGATAAAAAGACTGGGGGGAACCTTGCAGATGGACCTCACGTATGCTACTATCCCAGTGTTCGGAGGAGAACATAGAAGACTATACAGGGAAGCTCAATTGGCCTATATAATCAGTGATGAAGCCAATCCCACCAACCATCCTATCTTTGCCTTAGACACTGATTTAGGCTCTAGTTTACTATAGCTCACCCATGCCCCAGAGCCGCCTCTGAGACTTAGAAAACAACCCACTGTTTCCCCTTAAGTTCCCCTCTCCATCACCCCAATCTGGAAAATGCTTTTTGATGGAGCCTGTTCCCAAGAAGGCGCTGGAGCTGGAGTAGTTTTTGTGTCGCCCACTCAGGAAACCATATCTCTGTCGTACAAATTAAAATTTGAAGCTACCAACAATGTGGCAGAGTATGAAGATCTTGTTCTGGGACTAAGGGCTGCGAGGGAATTGGGAATTCAAGAGATAGCAGTATTCGGTGATGCAGAGTTGGTGGTCCAGCAGGTCAAGAAAACTTATCAAGATAAGCATCCTTGACTCATAAGTTACAGGAATGAGGTCTGGGACCTTGTGGACAGTTTCTTCTTGGCATTTAATATTTCCTTCATCCCCAGAGAAGAGAACACCCTGGCAGATTCCTTGGCTGCATCGGCTAGCAATTTCAAAGTGCCTCTGCCACCCAAATTCAGATATGATGTGGAGGTTAGATACAGACCCTCCATACCTGACAACGTCAAGCATTGGAAGGTATTTGAAGATGATCTTGAGGTTAAGAGGTTCTTAGAGACTGTTGATGAATTTTCAGAAATACACATAGACCAAGAGGCCGTCCCAGAGGAAGAGCTCGATGGAGGTAATCTTCTAAATAAGATTGCAGGGTGTGACATTATACAACAGCCCAGCAACCATATTCCTAGGGGACTCATTCCCTTGGAGAGGCTTTTTGATAGTAATGATGTGTCTGTAAAGGGAAAGGTCTCGGAGGAGGACGCTGATACTATTCAGTGAGACATTGGAACTGAGAGTGAGCCCAAATATGTCAAATTGTCAAGAAGTCTGACAGGGGAGCAGAGGTCTGAATACGTTGGACTCTTAAAGGGATTTGCTGATGTGTTTACCTGGACCTACGAAGACCTTAAAACCTATGACACCTCTGTCATCGAACATAAAATCCTGTTAAAGGAAGAGGCAAAGCCTTTCAGGCAGAAGCTGAGGCAGATCAATCCCATGTTGCTACCTATCATGGAGAGAGAGGTGAAGAAATTGCTGCAAGCTCAGATCATTGTACCACTGAGATATTCGGAGTGGGTGGCTAATCTGGTGCCGGTAAGGAAAAATAATGGAGAAATTTGACTCTGTGTAAACTTCAAGAACCTGAACAGAAGCTCGCGAAAAGATAACTATCCCCTGCCAAAGATGGAACATATACTGCAGAGGGTGACAGGAGCTTCCAGGATGTCCATGATTGATGGTTTCTCTGGCTACAATCAGGTCTCTGTTCTGCCTGAAGACAGGGAAAAGACAGTGTTTACCACTCCATGGGGCACGTTCATGTATGCTAAGATGCCATTCAGACTTATGAATGCGGGGGCAACTTTCCAGCGTGCCATGGACATAGCTTTTGTTGGGGAGAAGGACAAATTTGTGGTCGTTTATCTGGATGACATCACAGTATTTTCAAGATCTGATGAAGAACATTGTCACCACCTCAGGAAAGTTTTCTTGAAGTGCAGAAAGTTTGGCATTTCATTAAACCCCACGAAATCTCTGTTTTCTATGAAGGAAGGAAAATTACTAGGCCACATAGTATCATCAGAAGGAGTCAGAATTGATCCCAGCAGGGTTGAGGCAATACAAGCCTTACCAATCCCAAGGTCTAGGAAAGAGGTCCAATCTTTCCTAGGTAAAATTAATTTCCTAAGGAGGTTTGTGCCTAATTTTGCTGAGGAAGTAAAGCTGATAATGGCCATGCTAAAGAAAGAAAATGAAGTAATATGGACCCCTCAATCGCGACGTTCCTTTGAACAAATCAAGAAATCCTTGACTGAAGCTCCTGTGCTTATCAGTCCCGACTATTCGAAAGATTTCCTTATTTTCTCCTTTGCCTCTCCTGACATGGTAGTTGTTGTTCTATTACAGGAAAATGATAGTGGGTTAGAACAACCTATCGCTTACTTCAGCCGAGCACTGAGGGATGCCGAAGTCAGGTATGATACTATGGAGAAGCAAGCTTACGCTCTGGTGAAATCTCTCAAAGCTTTTAGAACCTACATTCTGCAATCAAGGATCATCGCCTATGTCCCCTCGGCTGCTGTTAAAGATATTCTTGTTCAGCCTGATATAGATGGGAGAAGGATTAAATGGATAGATAAAATCCTAGAGTTCGACCTGGAAATAAGGCCCACCAAGTTGATCAAAGGGAAAGGCTTAGCCAAGATGTTGGCTGAAGTAAATTGCCAAGCTTTTGGGATAAGTTTCATCAATGAATGCTCGGGTATTCAGCAGGATCGAGTGTCTGACATAGATCATCAAAGGGAGCCCCCATTGGCTCAATGTCCTTGGTATAAGGATGTCATATACTTTCTGCAGGAGCTGCGGCCTCCAGATGGCCTGCAAAAAAGAAAAGCAATAGCTCTAAAGCTCAAAGCAGTCAGGTACTGCCTAATTGATCAAGCGTTATATTGGAAAGACCCTCTGGGAGTGCTTTTAAAATGCCTTGGCCCACCAGAGGCGGAGATGATCATGGATGAATTTCACAGCGGTCTATGTGGAGGGCACCATTTCTGGAGAGCCACAACCCACAAAATCCTCAGGGCTGGGTACTACTGGCCTACCATATTTACTGATGTCTGCAAAGGGGTCAGAGCCTGCATCAAATTCCAGAAGTTTACAGGAAAGCAACAGCTCAGGTCTCTGCCATTAAAACCGGTGGTGGTTTCAGGGCCTTTCCAGCAGTGGGGCCTAGATTTTATTAGAGAAATTCACCCTCTCTCCAGTGGGCAGCATAGGTGGATCCTGACTGCTACATATTTCTTTACCAAGTGGATTGAAGCTATTCCCACCAGGAGTGCTTCCCACAAGGTAATCATCGGATTCTTGGAGGACCTCATCACAAGGTTTGGCTGTCCAAATAAGATTGTCATCGATAATGCAGCAGCTTTCAGGTCTGAGCCATTGGCAAGGTTCTGTGAGCAGTTTGGAATTAAATTGATTCACTCCACCCCGTATTACCCGCAAGGCAATGGTTTAGCAGAGTCCTCCAACAAAAGTTTAATAAGAATCATCAAAAGGTTGTTGGAAGACAATCAAAGGGCTTGGAACTCGAAGCTTAAATTCGCCCTATGGGCTGATCGAGTGTCTACAAAAAGAGCTACAGGCCTCTCCCCTTTCCAGTTAGTTTATGAAGTCGAAGTTGTTTTCCCTTCTCAGCTAGCCATCCCTGTAGCGAAATTCCTCCAGGACCATCAGGAGGATCCTGATGACATGATCAGAAGGATTCATCAGCTAGTAGAGGTCCAGCAGACTAGGGAACAGACAGTGAACAGGATTCAAGACCATCAGCAGAAGATCAAGCAGGTTTTCGACAGGAAGGCCAAGAAGGAGCATTTCCAGGTAGGAGACCTGGTACTGAAATAGGATGCTCCTAAACAAGATAAGGGCAAGAACAACAAATTTGAAGCCCTGTGGATTGGGCCTTTCAGAATCTCCGAGGCTTTTTCAAACAGTACATACAGGTTGCGAGATTTAGCAGGCGAAGAGGTTTTCGGCAGCCCAGTGAATGGCCATTTCCTAAAAAAATACTTTGTTTGAGTCTCAGATGACTCTTTGTTTGTAAATATCATCCTTTAGTTTCTCAGCTCGTTCACTTTTTATTTTTATTTTTATTTTTGTGGCCTAATAATGACTCCATAACCCAACAGAAGGCGACTGGAACTGCAGGAGGAGTTCTTAGAGCATCGCAGGGATGACTCTATCCCCCATGGAGCCTAATGTTAGTAACATTTTTGGTATCGGGATTTTAAAGGGAAAAACAGCCGATAGTTTTCGAGTCTCGAAAAATCGATGGGATCCTAGCCATTAATTTTGGCAGGACGCGTGTCAGACATCAGAAGGAGAGTCGGGTTTTCGTTCCATCGGAGGATCGGAGTTTCTAAAGGTAGAAAACTCTTACCTGAGTTAATCGTGATGCACGATTTCCCGACTACATCAAAGTCGTCTGTCAACCGTGACACTTGGCGAGAGATCCCACAGAGTCGGGGATTGGGAAACTGGAAGCCCTGCGCACATGGTAGAAAAAATCCCGATATCCCGATGCCCGATTTCTCGATATCGGGGGCATCTTTCAATAGTGGAAGACAGGTGGCAGGCTACGCACCAAAGAGCCGACATTCAACAAGTCAGCGGCCATAAACCATCGGGGTTCGGGGAATCGCAAGTTCAACGGACACAAACATCATGTCGTCAAGAACGCCGAAATCCCGATGGAAAGTTGGACCACAGTCGCACAAGGACAGGTCATATGGATCATGGTCTAGTCGGAAGGGGATAATTCCTGGGAGAAGGGGCTCATCGCATATCGGGATATCGGAGATCCCGGAGGCAAGGAACTCGCGCACTTCAACTCGCGAATCCTAAATTCCCGAAAGGTTTGGAGCTTCATTGCATACATTCACCATCGGTCCTTTTCCGCCACGTCTTCTTTCCATATCATGCTAACCACAATTTTTAGCCATTATGATCCTCCACCTGGCTCGTACACTTCAACATCTATGGATCCTGCCACTTGTATCTGCCCTATCATTTTCCTCACCATGCCACGTCACTCATCAGTCCTACCATGATTTCTCCAAGAGAGATTCAAATGGCAGAGTATGAATATTTCCATGTCCTGTAGGCACAAGATCGGCCAGGGCCTTCCCTGATTCCAATGAAACAGTTATTACAGCAGCTGAGGGTAGTTGGACATCATTTCCTCCATAAATGGAAATCCAAGGAATGAATGCAGGTTGGTCAATTCAGTCAGAGGGCCTCTGGAACACGATTGCGTCTAAATGAAGCTCACGAACGTCCAGAGGTTGTAGGCGCAGTAAATGTGAAGTCGTAATGTCTTCAATACAATGCCTCGGTTTAGCTTCCCGTTTTTTGGTTCCAAGTATATGTGGGCATTTTGGCCACTTTTGTAAGCATCGATGGTTGAGCAAAGCTCCCTGGTTGTAAAATTTTAATGAAGCATTGTTGTTCTGGTTATGTACGAGCTTTGGAGACTTCTTGCCTTATGAATGCCAGTTTCTATCATATCTTTGTTTACACTGTATTAGAGAAGCTCGGAATTGGAGGATCCAGTCGAGATGTAACTATTATAGGATGATGTTGTAATGGATCACTGTAATAGTTATGGAGCCTCTAATCAGTCCCTGTAATTCTCTTAGTGCTGAATGACTTGGAATTGGAGGATCCAGTCAAGTCCTCTTTCAGCTTCTTGAAGCCCTGAACCAGGAGGATCCTGTTTTCGGAGTTTTTCCTCTGCAAACTGCTGCAAGCCTGATGCCCAGAGTTGTTTGTTCACTTTCTTTAAGTCTTCCACCTGTCCATATTTAAATCGACCCACTGGCTGAAGTTAGGATTCCAGACCTCCTCTGTTCTTTACATATCAGACTCAGTCCCTGAGTTAGAATAATACCTCCTAGGGCCATTATCTCCATTTGATCACCCTTCATAAACAAATCGTGACATAAAACTGATGGGCGTTGGGCTCTGCTCCTACAAGCAATCTAGGAGTGAATTCTGACGCTAACAGGCATGTATTCTATTGAAATTTATATCTTTGAAAACATTCACAACTATTCCGGTCACTTTTGAGAGCCATATTTCATTTATTGGATTTTTGTGGCATTTTGGCTTGAAATTTTTACTAAACCACAGTTGGGATAGTCTATTTTTGGGAGACCAAATGGATTTATTTTCTAAACCTGTTGACCTCCCAAGTATCCCTTTGAATCTAGTTTACAAACCAATTTGAATTTTTGAGATTGGGCATCAAACTAAAAAGTTATGGTCAAAATACTAACAGGATGTCAAGTAGGCAGCTTAGGAACAGAGATGGGAAAATCATGTTTTGGATGTCTTACTAGATAGATCTTGAAAACTTTTTTCAATGGTATATTCCCCTATTAATATAGTTTACAACGCAATTTGAGTCACTCAATTCCGATATCATATGAGGAAGTTATGACCAAAACAATGGTTGCTTGTCATAAATCTGCACTTTGAAAAATCTGTCTTCCCAGATGTTCATTGGTAAATTTGACTCATCAATTCCTCTTGTCATTAAAACCTGTTTCTATTGAATATACCTACACGAATCTAATTTCATCTCCAATTGGAATCACATCAATCCGTCATCAAACAAAAAAGGTATGCCCAAAACCGTGACTATTGGTCTAGCCCGAAATTTGAAAAACACCTTGTCATGCAGGGTGTTACTGAGCATATTTGGCATATCATCACATGGAATATTCAAAACTTGTTTCTAATGGAAATAGACCTCTTAATGTACTTTTATTTGGATTTGGAATCACTCAAATCGGACAAGGCAATACAATGCATGTGTAATGTCCCATTTTTCCTAGGCAGTCGGAATACCGTGGTGGTTTATACAATTTCCCGTAAACCATTAGACGAATGAGTTAGGGAAATGATATTGGTAAAGTCACTTTCAAATTATAAAGTGAAAACTTAGGAAAAGTGATTTTATTAATATTAAACCCCTCTTTGAGGGTATTTCTCTCCAATTATTAGTTAAATGAATATTTTAATGGAGAAAAAGAAAAAGTGAAAGAATAAAAGGATAAGCGAGGATTGGAAAGGACATTATTGACTATTCATTTTGAGAAATTGGTTTTGGAGAAGAGCTCAGTGAGCAAATGAGGGTTTCAGCTGGAAACCCATTCGGCACTCAGATTTGACAGTGCAACTATCTGTCCTAGCCATGGAATCTCAGATTCGACAGTGAAACTAACTGCCCTAGCCATGGAATTGGAGAAGCCATTCAAGCTTTTCATTTGCAGGTATTGGCAGTGGGTTTGAAGATCTTCATTGAGAGAAGAATTACATTCACAGAAGAAACAAGAGAGGGCATTTTCTTTTGGTATGTGTGAAGGGTAGGGACGTCTCCTTTGTGTTGGACGCATTCTCCATTTGCCTGTTGTATGTTTTTCTTTTGAGGGTGAATCCTTCACATATCCAAGGTGTGGCTGTCTATTGGGCATGGACCTTCATTTGTGGATCCTACTGGACATCCTCCTCAACGCTGCGTGGTCTCCTTTTGTTGGTCGTGCCACTCCTTTCCTGTGGTTGTGTGTCTCATCTGTGCAGCATGGAATAAAAAGGGGAAGGTTGTTGTTGTTGGGCGACCTCCTTTAGGCTGTTTTTCGTTGCATAGGGAGAGGATTATCACTGGTGTGGGGGCTGCAAATTCACCCAATCAAATGGTTGGGCATTAACTACATGAGTCGCCCTCTTCATCAAATCGTGTGGACAGTTTTGGACCATTCCTTTGGCTGTGTGTAATATGTTGCTGATCAATCACTCTTGGAGGGTGTTCCCTTGTGTGGTGAGAGGTATTGCCATCGACTAAGTGCAGCTAAACCATCACCCTCAAGCAGCAGCAAAACGAATTGTGGGCCGTCCTCTTCAGCAGCACGTATGGACAGAATGGGGCCATTTTCTCTTGGCAGTTCGTGACTGGAGGTTCCAGGCTTTGTATAGCAGTCTTATTCCTCATCTTTTAGAGGTATTTCTGCTCATTTAATTGTCTTTGGCTCAGCCTCTTTAATGCAATAAAAATCAGTCAAGAATTGGTTATTTGTTCATCAAAATGTGAATGTCTTTTCCTTGTTATTTTATGGGTTTTCCTTAAATGCCAAACACATGTTATGCATCTCATTTGGGGAGGTATAAGGGGTTAGAAAATCAATAGAACAACCAGAAAAACCACAAAAACTACTACAAACCATCCAAAATTCATCTACAGCCACTAATTACAGAACTCTGCAAAGTGTTTGACGAAAGTCCAACACCAGATTCAAGGGGTTTTTCTCAATTTTTCCAACTTGGAATATTTCAGTGGTATCAGAGCATGATCTTGGCCAGCTGTGGGTGACCTTGATGACTGAGGAAGGGCTGCAAAACATCACTTATAGGCGCAGAAGATACATAAGTGTAGAAGGCAAAGAAGAAGAAATGGGGGACGTTCCAGGAAACAATGCAAATCTGCCAGAGGACAGAGAGGATGGTTTGATCAGAGGGCTTATGAAATCCTTACAGGATATTGTAGAGGGCCAGAGAGAGACATGAGAGTTCATGGGAAGAATCACAAGTTATTCTCTAGGGAGAAAGCATGGTGAAGAAAGGGGGGAGAGTAGCAAGAGACGGCAGATGGAAGATGGGGAAAACACACACAGACCTCATGTTGAGGTGATCGCTTCCAGGACCAACCCTCAGAACCACCCTCATGACTACAGTGAGATTCCTAGATCTACCATGCCTAAGTTCTTAGGACCATAGGAGACAGGTACAGGAGGGCAGGACGAGCCCTTAGCAGCTTATTTCCAAGAGTATAAGGCCATGGATCCAGATTTGAGAGAAGCTATGACTTTTCTCGAGTTTTGTAGCTTCAAGGGGAGAAACAGGTCGAGGTTCTTCAACAGGGGTCCCACGCAGAGCTACGAGTTACAGCGCACAGTGGGCAAGCTCACTTTACCATACTTCGATGGGACGTCGAAGTGCACTGCATGAGCTTGGGTGCAGAAGCTCAACATCTACTTCCAGCTAAACCCCATGGCAGAGACTGATGCCATTAAGTTGGCGACATTGTACTTGGAGGGTGAGGCACAGGACTGGTGGTACCACGGGATGACCACTCTGGGTCATGCCCATATTGTCACCTATGTTGAGTTCACAGGTATACTGGTGCACCGATTTGACAGATGAGATCCTGAGATGTCTTTTAGAGACTTAGCTTAATTGAAACAGACTGGGTCGGTAGATGCATATATATCAGATTTCCAGAGGATATCAGTGATGGTCACCCATATCTCCAAGGCCCGTTTGGTGATGTTATTCACAAAGGGGCTAACCGAGCCACTTAGAGGATGGGTGAAGGCTTACAAGCCTACTTCACTACAGGATGCAGTTAGCAGGGCTAGAGACTTACAGGAGTCTGTACCTAAGCCCAAGTTCACCCCGAGACCGGACTTCCCCATGAATTTTGATAATAGGACACCACCTCCGAGGGATGGTACAGGACATCAGCAGAGAGACTGGGCAAGACAGCCACAGAGGGATTGGACAGGCAGGAACAGGATGGATGATGCTACCAGGCAAGATCTAAGGAGGAGGAAGCTGTGTTTCAGTTGCCAGGAACCATGGGTACCAGGTCACAGGTGTGCAGGCAAGGCCAGAGCACACTACATAGAGGTGTTTTCTAATAGCGGGGATGATGAGGAAGAAGAGGAACAGGGACAGAAGGAGGATTCACCGACAGCAAGGGTAGATCAAGCATCAATGGAAACTCGAGGTGTTATGGCATCACTCTCCGGCATACCCAGATTTCACACCTTCAGGATCAGGGGAGGAGTGCAGGGACATCGAGTGACAGTTTTGGTCGATGGTGGGGCATCCCACAACTTTATAGACTCTTCGTTAGTGGAATGAAAGGGCATTGCTGCTGAGTCTTTTGAGGGGTTTTCAGTGATCATACCGAGGGACAATACACTAGACTGCACCAGATACGTTCCACGGATGACATTGAACCTGGGAAACTACATGCTCACCGATGAATTCTACGTGGTAAAGATACCTGACACCAATGTGGTGCTTGGAGTTCAATGGCTATACTCCCTAGGGAAGTACTCCACTAACTACCAGACTATGGAGATGGAGTTCCAGGGACAGGACGGAAAGAGAGTGGTTCTGCGGGGCATGAATATGTATCCTCCCAAGGTCGTAACCGCAAAGAAGATGGAGGCAGTGTTGAGACGGGATGACATTGCATGGGTTGCGGAGTTTCATATTTCGATACAGAGGTCCAAGGGCGGGGAGCCCAATTGTCCGAGAGAGATACAGGACTTGTTTCAGGGGCAGGATGTCTTTGGTAATGTACCTCCGGGTAGGCCTCTAGACAGGGGATTCAAGCACATCAGTGAGTTAGAGGAGGGTACTCGAGCAGTGACTACCACTTCATATAGGCACCCCAGGGCCTATAGAGACGAGTTAGAGAAGCATCTCCAGGAGTGTGGAGTTTTCCAGAGGGATTATCATAGATATGCCAGTTAAGCTAGCTTTCCACCCAGAATTCATTTTTAAGATGGATGTGCTTGTGATTGATGTACCAAGTGCTTGGGGTATGCTTCTTTCAATAAAATGGGGAGCTCACATGGGTGGTTGTCTAAACATGGATTTTTCCTTTGTAACTATCCCATATCCTCCTCCATCAACCGAAAATTTCAAGCTGTTTAGAGAAAAGGAAAGAAAGTACCATATAGAAGATCCTAAGGAATAGTTCAATGAGTTCTTATGACAAACATCTGATATGGGAAACTTCTCGATTTGTTCAAACTTCCTAGCACCAGCTGAAGAAAAATTTAAAGAAGAAAAAGAAAGTAATAAGGCTTGGAAGATGAACTTTGATGGTGCACATTCAAGGTTAGGAAAAGGGGCTGCAATTTTCCTAGTCTCACCAACAGGAAAGTCTTACAACTTTGCATTTAGATTAGAGTTTGATGCAACAAATAATGTGGTTGAGTATGAAGCACTTCTACTTGGCCTAGAAATTGCAAAAGATATGGGGATAAAAATAATAAATGTCAAGGGTGACTCAGACTTAGTCATCCTCCAGGTTAAAAATAAATTTGCATGCAAAAGTGAAAGATTGAAAAGATACAGAAATGCAATTTGGGATACCATATAAATGTTTGATGCTATGGATATCATTTCAGTACCTAGGGATCAGAACAGTCTGGCCGACAGTTTGGCAGTTGCAGCTTCAACCCTCCAACTTTCAAAAGATTTAATCAAAGGAGAAGGAAAATTAGAAATAATCTTTAGACCTTCAGTACCAGATAATGTGGATCATTGGCAAGTATTCAGAGATGACAAACAAATCCTAAGATTTATTCATAATGTCCAAGAATTCTCAGATT
>WSFP011476678.1:0-16862 GCA_009831015.1 Picea engelmannii
TTTTGCTGATCATAAAGGAATTTATCTCACCTTATGGTTTCCTCCAATGTATTGGGATCATCATATTGTAATTTGTCACTAATAAATGATGGCAATCCACTCAAATACCTTTGAATATTAACTGTCTCATCCTTTATGAAAGAGACATACTTCAGCAGTTCTAAAAACCTTCTCTCATATTCATCAATGGTCATACTCCCAAGCTTGAGTTCAAAGAACTCTTTCATTTTATTTTCATAGTATCTCTTAGTCAAGTATTTCTTCTCAAGATACTTTTTAAATTCCCTCCAAGTGACACTTTTCTCTTTAATGTGCTTCACCTGCACAAGATGATCCCACCACATGGATGCCTTTCCCTTGATTTGATAGATAACAATTCTACCTTCTACATGCGAATAACAATTATGCAATTGAAAATACTTTCTCATTCCCAACAACCATGTCTCTGCATCTTCATCCTTCTTGTGCTCACCATCAAATGTAGGAGGTTTGATTTTGTTCATTTCTCCTCATAGCTCATCCACCCCAGAACTCTTGTGCCTCTTGAAAGAGGATGGACTTGAGATGATGTGTGCTCTCTTATTGGAATGCCTTGAGGAGTTGTGTTGATGTCTGCTAACACTTCTTGCTTTTCTTTTCTCATCAGAAGGCATGCGACTTCTTGGTTTTCTTGAGCCACTCTCCTTATCCAATTTATTTTTTATTCTATTCAAGCTCTCCAATAAATTCATGTTGAAGTCATCCTATTGCTCCTTGGCTCTCATAAGCCTTTCATTATCAACTTTATGGATTTGGACATGCTTCTGCAAATTTTTAATGGTCTCTACCATGTTCATGTTTTCATTCCTTCCTTCTCCATGTCCATTGGAGTTTGTTCCTTCAATGCCAAATGGATATCCATCCCTCTAATATCATCCTCCTGACTGTAAGTCCCCTGTGCCTCTTCCATTACTCTGGAATCTAAGTTTATCTTGATTTGATCTATTTTCATTAACTCTGCAAAATGTGCAGCCAGCAAAACTTTGTCAGGCTAATTGTTTCATCAATTTCATGAAAATATTAACCATTCTGATTCAATAATATATATCAGAATTATTTCTTCTGATTTCCTAGAAAATTGAATTCCCCATTCAATTTTATTGGTGGATATTTAGATTCCACTATCCAAGAAATTTCCAACACATGTTCCCATGCTCAATTCCAAGTATTGAGCAGAAAGTTATGGCTTATTTAAAAATTGTCCATTAATTTTTCTATTCATTTTTCAACTTGGTGCAACTCGGCGTTGTAAATATGCAATTTCACACCTACTCCATTGGATTTTTCATAGGATCTCAATTGGGTTTCTTAATATACATCTTATGGACACTCTGTCCAAGTTTCACCTTTTTGTGATTTCATGGCTGCTAGTTACAATCTGCTGAAGTTCTAGGCCAATTTTGTGTTTTTGGTCTGGAATGCTACATGTGCCTTATTTTCCACCTTAAACATTTTTAACATGCCAAAAAATTTAATTGAACTCTGGGACTGTCTTCTATGGTTCAATATATTTCTATTGACTTCTCCTGCACCTCAATCTGATTCTGGAGTAGAAAGTTATGGCTCTTTGAAGTTAGTTGGGTCTTAAAACTTACCCTTCACTGTTTAAGCTGTAACTTTCTCATAAAAGCTCAGTTTGACGAACAATTTACACCATTAGAAATATGTATCTGAGCTCTTTCATTTGAGTTGCAGAGACATAGTGTACCTTTGGTACACCTTTGTCTCCTGGTTTTTGAGTTGCTAAAAACGCTCTTAAGGCCCTAAAAAATGCACTGCAAAAAGATGATGTTCAAATGGTATAAAACATCGCAGAAAATCACTGGTTTTCTGATATTGTTCACCCATCAAACAACTTCGTATGAAAAAAATTCAACCTGTATGCCCATATTCACCATGCACAACAACAAAACAAGGTAAATCATGCTTCACACACTTTAAAACCATTGTGTATCACTTCTTTGTTGTGCCAATAACTTGCGCACACAACTTTTATGTCGTGCGCATATATCCACCGTGTGTAGTTTTGGTTCTTTCACTATTACCTATTGCACACAATTTTTGTATCATGCTCTGATATTACGTGCGCATTATAATCTATGCGCTACACCATGCCAGAGTTTAGTATGTCTCCACCGCACACCAAAACTATGCACACACCAGTAACTAAACTGTTGTGCGACAACATATACCCACATTGCACTCACCAACAAAAATCCTCTGTTCTCTGCCAACATTGCGCACACCATGCACGTCATTATTATGTTTGTGCACACCGCACAATGTTATATTTATCGCGTGGTCTTGTACACCAAAATGTTTCCGCGTGGCGCCTAAATTTAGCGCGCACAATCGCATACTAACATTTTTCCATGCGACACAAAAATTTAGCGCACACACTTGCACACTAACATTTGTTTTTTCCGCGCGACACCAAAATTTAGCACGCACACCAGCACGCCAATACCTTGTCATGCAGTGTCGAATTTTACCTATCACAAGATTTTCACCGCGCATCATGCATTTTTAGTGCACCCACCTGTGCACATTCATTTTTATGCGCATCAATTCCTTGTGAATTCCACTGTAGCAATTGGGTATTTTGGCTTAACCTTTTCCCCAATTTACCATCGACATTCTACAACTATGAAATTCTCTCAATTTCACCCCGATAACACCCGCTCAACTTATACAACAACAAATCATTGTAAGTTGACATTTCTGGAATGAATTTATCCAAAATCAATTCGCGAATTGAGAATTTTAGCCACTAAAATCTCTCCATCTATTATGGATTCACTGTAACTTTAAATTCGACCCATTCTAGATCCGAATTTGCTAGAACAGATATTAAATCGGGAATATCTCATCACTTGGCCGAATTTCTCCATTTTCTCATGAATTTAACAACATAAATTGGGGCTTTTCCCCAATTCTGCCCAGTTGCTCCTACTTTTTACCATGGATGCTCTACAAACTGAAATTTGGACACTTTGAAATAAATCCTCTATGACATTTCACTTCAACTCAAATTTCTCGGCCCATCCAGGCTCAGTGTTGAAAACTGAAGCTCTGATACCATGTTGTAACGTCCTCAACCATCCATGCTGGGCCATGCTACGCCAGAGAACTCTTATGTTCTCCCTGCGACACATACTGTAACATACTCAACATCTAACTGAGCTATGCCACATAAATTTTTAGAACTGTATGCAATTAAAATATATACACACAAAACTCTTGCAGAAGAATCATATAAAACGTAAACATACAAATAAATTTGTAAATGCACGGGTTCACACTGAAATAACAGTAAACATATACATGAAGCATATACAGGAAATACCCATAAAAATAAACACAATTAGAACCGTACATATGATAACCTATAAAAATAAGTAAGTAAATAACAATGCAACATGTAAATTTATTACACAATTGGCACTTATCTTGGTAAGAATGTCACCAATTACATGCAGACCTTCCACGAACCTCCCATCCTTAGAACACATTGTTCATCACTCTCAATAGTGAGTCACCCTCGAGCTGGGACTAAACTCCACCCAGGTAAGGGGATTCATAACTAGGCTAAAGGCTCATACACAACAAGAAAGACTATGTCTTAGGTGCCAACTCCAACTAACAACCTATAGTCCCTCATCCCCAAATGCCTGTCCCACCCAGGAAGTGTGCCCCTTCTCTGTTCAAGAGTCCTTTGACTGCCCAACTTCCTTTCCGGGCCTCAGCAAGAGGTTAGACAGGAAGTCTCAGAGAAATGTAGCTCCAGTTCATCACCTTCAGGAAATCAATCCCGAAAAATTTTCTCACCCAGAGAATTTCTCACGGGCCTGATAACCCACTTCTTCAATTTAGCTCCCAAGCTAACCAGATACACCATCACAAAAATCATTATGGATACAGGTTTAGGTACAGTCATGAAGATACAAAGGATAGCTCAATGCGTATGTGCATGCGCATGGATGATTGACTGGATGACTGAATGATGGAAGAATGATGGGAAGAATGATGGAAAAGAGGATAGGAAATGAGCTAAGTCACAACAATATGTATGCATGTCCCCAACTTGACACTTGTCATGTTGGGACCTACTTTGGCCCACTTGTCCCCAACTTTAGAACTTATATTAAAATAATCATCCATACTTTATGATTTAAGAAATATTAATATAATATTCCTTTTTGGCTTAAGCTCCTTAGATTATCCCTTTTCCTTAACTTTTAGGCCCCTCCCTTTCCCTAACTAGTGGAGTTTAGTCCCCCATCTCTTTTATCATGGTCAGTCTGTGTGCAACGATGTATTTTATATTAATCATGAGACATATACAAAAATAGGCGTGTTGGCCTTTAACATCTAGGCTCTCTGGCCTAATCAAAACATAAGCATCCTAGCTTATAATAACTGGCTCACAAACCTATAAAAAATAACATATACCCAAAGGCTCGTTGGCCTCACAATCACATGCACTTAAGATACATCGTGCAATATCCTGGAATGTGCAGACTTCATCATTTCACTACGCAGTACACGCGTGCACTATACAATGAAAGGTGCATACAAAAATGATATCAAACAACTCACTGGCTTAAGTACATTTTTATTTACATTACAACTATGTTCGGCCTAGGGATATTACAGTTTTGAAACTCCTAGTTCAAGGTCATTCACATAGATGAACTTACCCCTATCTTTCCTGAAGAAATGCCTCCCTCAAGTTTCTTTTTCAACAAGAAAAGGAAAGCTATGTAAAGAAAGAATCTCAGCAAAAAGATGGAGTAGTTACTAAAAGGCAAAAAATATTGTATGATGGAAAAAGCCAAAATGATCCTGAGTTTTCCAAAGAGGTTGCAGATTCACTAGGGGCCTTTGCCACTTCCAACTAATGGTCAGTGGATAATATGACCAAGAAACCGCAACACAAATCTCTCTTGGTGGAACAATTGTAGAATGAAATGCAAAGCACATAACAAGTTCTTAGGAGCAGAATGAATCACGGCATAAAGAAAATCAAGTTAAATTATCAATAGCAGATGAAGTAGTTATAGGAGAAACTCAAGCGGATTTACCAGAATTCACACAACATCAAAGCCATGATTACTCAACAGGATAGTTTGATAGAACAATTGCAGGCCAAATTAGTCATAATGGAGAAGAGAACAATAGACAACATTTCTTTCAAATCACAAGCATCTAAAATCAATGAGAAGCTGGAAGCTGTCCAACATGATCTATATCAAAAGGTGGATACTATTCATAAATACTATCAGGAAATAAATAATTCTATGAAAAGTATTTATTTGAAAGAAAAATATTCCAGTGTGGCTAGATCAAAGTTATAGGAATTCATTATATGGAGGTAGAAATCCAATCTCCCTGGTCTTGGCCCTTTTTTACAATATGAACATGTGAAGGGTGAAATGGCCTTGAAAGTTTGGCAGACGAACCTAGAAGAAATAAATAAGCTTGCCAGAGAGTGAAAGGAGACTTGTTTGAATACCCTATCTTCTATAGAAACAAAATTGGTTGAATTTGAAGGAAATGATATCTTAGAGGCACTAGGCTAGATTGAAATAGAAATGAATAAGGAAAACTCTAGAAAAAATGAGGAAAATATTCAATCTGTCATCCAACAGATGAATCAAATTGATTTCCTCAAGATTAATGAGTTTTTGGTGAAGCCTAATTTACAATATCAAATTACAACCCAGGTAGTAAAGAAGATCCAGGAGAAGCTATCACTAGTACACATGAAGGTGTTTTTCATCGAATTGAATGAGAACATTGAACCCTTGAGATTTTTTGTAGCCTTGATTGATATGTGTAACCAATTCAATGAGCATCAACACATCAAACCATGACTCAATAATATATGCGTTATGTTTTTCCATTCAGATTGTATTCTATATTTAGAGCAGATATTGTGGAAAGTATAACTACTTTTAGTTGAGACAATTTTTATATAAATAGATAGATCTTAGATCTATTCATGGTTGCTTTTAACCTAATGTAAAAGAGAGAACTTATTGAGTATTAATACAAGAGAAGACAGAGATTCTAAGTCTCGTTTCATTTGAGTTATGTATTTTTCCTATGTGTCCATCTCTTATTAGTTTCCTTTTGTAGTCCTTGAAGAGTGAATGATCACAATTTAGTAATACATATACTATGATCTTAATACATCAGAAGTCGATTCAGTTACATTTTTTCCTCAGTTCTTACTGTGAGTAAAAACAAGACCTGTGATCTGTGTGAATTGTTGCATTCTTAATATTCTTTCAAGGGTACATCTTCTATTTTTCTTCTAATTCAAATGAGGCCAGACTTATATTTAATTGATACCTTGCTTTATTTTAACAGTTTTTCAATCATTTCTACATCATTTGAAATTAAATTTATGACTTAGATAATGAGATACTGCCTCTGTAGTGTATTATCATCAAATTTACTTAAAGTTGTTTCTCAGAAAACTGAAGGTAAAATAAATAACTTATAAAACATTTCATTTAAATCTTTGATGCCTGACATTATTCTTCGAGCCTAAAATCAATCTCAGGAATGATGCAGGAGCATCTCTCCACGTCATCCAGCTAGCTAGCCAGCCATGTCAAGCGCGTGCATTCAAGATGAAGAGAGGCGCATCCCTCATCTTTTATTTTGTAATTGAATGTAAATTTAATGTAGTAGATTGTTGAGTTGTGAGGCCATGCCTTTGCGCATGCATTAGAGTAGGTAGGCCTTTAATGCTTGTAAGGCTGAGATCTAGATCCAGATGCTGGACTAGACAACCCATTCAATGTAATTGAATAGGGTAGGTAGATTGGAGGGAAGATCTCGAAGAGCCTCCTCATGTAAAATATGAATTGTATCTCTTTAGTAGTTAGTTGAGATAGAGAGAATCTGTGAGTAGAGAGCAGAAGGGAGAAGAGTCGAGACCTTGTTACAAGACATGCTCAGGAACACCTTTGTAAATAGGCATTTTTATTAATATAAATAGAAGCAATTTTTCCTGCATGCATTTATGTATTATGTGGATGCCTTGGTGTGTTCTATTTTATGATGTGAATTCATGCTATAGATGTATGCTAGGAATTTGTAGGTTGTTTTGATTTCAGACTTGAGGTTCTTTGTGGTTTCATGCCAGGAGGGCGTGATAGAGTACTATGGTCTCTGAATACCAGTGCACTGAAGCACTTTTGAACTCTGTGGATTCAGACAAAGACGTGCCAAGTGGGCACAGAAGTTGAAATCAACAACTCAGGAGAAAGACCTCAAGGTTGTTGAATACCTTGGAGGCTAGGCTATGGAGAAGAACATAGTTGCAGACAGAATCTCTGAGGAGTTCTGTAGAAGCTCTGCCAAGTGGGCATTGAGCATATGCATAGGAATTGATTTAGGAGGAACTCTGCTATGAGTTCCAAGAGAACCAGAATCACTGAGGATTCTGAGAGCTCTGCCAAGTGGGCATTGAGCAGGTGCATAGGTGTGTAGGAGAGTATAGAACTGTTGGATGTTCTGTGAAAAGATACTCTGCCAGGTGGGCATTGAGTAGGTGTGTAGACAGGCACAGGGAGAAGAGAACTCTTTGAGTTCTGGAATTTAAAGGAAGAGTCCACTAAGGGATCTTCACACGGTTGCTGAACACCCTGCAGACTCAGCAAGAGGTTGCTTGAGAGAGAAATAGCCAGAAGGGCATTACATTCTCCATCTGTGGGAGAAGAACAAAGGATAAAATCCCTTAGGGGTCTGAGGGTTTGAGAAGCTCAAGAGAGACAACACTGTGTGTGTGTGTGAAGACTCTGCAGAGGCACATGAGTCAAAGAATCCCTTGGGGATTCAAGGAGAAAAGATTAGGAGGAATAGCATCGTGGAGAACATAGGCAAGGCTTAAAGATGAGGAGCTTGCAAAGAAGGAAGACAAAGGTCGAGGCCTTTGAGAACTTGGAATTTTCCCAAGCACTGGAAGAAAGTGTAGAAGCTTAGGAGGGAGCACAACAGCCATTAGATCGGCTGAATAAATATAGACCATTGAAGATTTCACGTCCAGAAGAGAGTAGGAGGAGCACGCAGAAGAGGAGATCGTCAGTCATTAGATCTCACTCAGATACCCATCAACCGTGGATTGGGTGAAGATGCACGGAGTTATTCTCTGGAGCGCACAAGAAGGACAGATCTAAACCGTCACATCTAAAGAGAAGAACTCGACAGTCGTTAGATTTGTCGAGAGTTGCACGGGGTTAAAGCTTCCTGAAAAGGAGGGTGAAAGTCCCGAAAGGATTGACTTATCGGGATATCGACGTTCGAGATATCGGAGTTCTCGAGGTCGAGAAAGTCGGGACATTTCAAGTCTCGAAATAGCGAGAGTGAATCTGAGTCGTTCGTTTGTTGAGACATGTGGCAGAGATCTATACTATCGGAGAAAGTCTCGATAGAAAAGTCAAATCGGAGGATCGAGGTTCGACGTTTCGCAAATCCTGAGGACTAGAGGTCGGATCATTTCATCAGCAGAAACTCTGAAATCCCAAGAGTTAATTGGGACCGTCCATCTTGAGGGGACGCATGTCAAGGATCTAATATCTCGGGAAAAGTCTCGAAAGGGAAGACTCCATCGGAGTTTGGGGACTCGACAAATTGCGGGTCACGAGGATAAGGAATCGGGAAAATCCTTTGGGAAACCCCCGTAACCGATCATAACTGTCCATCAGTTTGGGAACATGTGGTCAGATCGGGAGAGTCCATCGACGTATCGGGAATTCCATGGACAAGAAGTCCATACATTTTGGAACTTTGAAGTCTGAAACCCCCCGAAAGAGATAAGGCTGCGGTCTTATGAGAACTGGTCACATGGACTACGGCATAACCACGATGGGCTAAAGCACAAAGAGAGCGCATTGGCAAATCAAAGATCGAGAGTTTTAGAGAACAACAAACTCTTGACATCGAGAATTAGAAGACCCCGAAACCCGAAAGTATATGCATTTTCCTATTGTGGAAAGAACAACGATCATATGCAAAGGCCGTGACAGGTAAGGAAGGACCTGTGGATCGGTTTTGGACAGAGATTCCACTGTGGAATTGAAAGAGCTGCTCCGATTCAAATAGGAATTCGAACGATCCTTAAAGACCGGGAGTTCAGCACAGAGACCTTTTGAGGAGGCAAGGGGTGCGGTTGCGTCAAGGAACAACATCTTTTTGACATCATTGTCAGGGACGGATAATGGAAACATTTTTCCCTGGGAGAACGACAAAGTTAAATTTTGGTATTTGATGGTGAAAAAAGATTGAATAAGTGATAAGGTTCACTTTATATTTCACCCGATGACTCCATTGTAGGCAAAGCTAGCATTTGGTCGAAAAAATACCGGGAAAAACCCAGACGAAAAGTAGACTACGCCAGTTTCGGATATCGAAAAGTTGTTGAAACCGAAGGGATATCTCAAACAAAATTATGCATCATCAGGTAAGATATACCAACCTAAGGTTACACAAGTTAATCTTAATATTCCCGCCGAAGAACTAAGTCTTAAAGAAAAATATCAACAAGTTCATTCTGCAGAAGCATCAACAAGTAAATCTGAAGTTAAATTAGAAACTCCAAAAGGAATTATTCCTCATGTAAAAATTGAAATTATCCAGACCACCACTATCTCGTTGATAGATATACTTTTACCAGTGAAAAAAAATAATCCTTTTCAATCCCTAATATCATTTGTACACAACTAATTCTTTCTCTTCTCGAAGTTAAAGTTTATGTTTCCAAAAACCCTGAAGATTACTTTTTATACTCAGATTCATCCCCTATTTTTTTTCCTATCTATACATATGGTAGATCTGAGAGATCGAGTTCAAGTTCTCTTTTTCCCCCTCATTTAGATATTCCATCACCTTACAATCATCTAGCTGAACTTTGTTCACACCGTCGCGAAGCAATCCAAAGTTTAGTCGATCAGTCTTTTGAATTTTTTGATACCAGTTCATCCTCCAAGGATATTTTCCAAGGTCGCTGCTATATATGATTCCCTGGGTCTTCCTGATATCCTACATGATTTACCTGGAAATTACATGAAGAACCTCCCTAAATTCATGGGCGAAGGGGATTTGACAACAACAGAGCATTTAGCCTTTTTTGGCCAATTTGCTAATATCCTTGGTATTGAGCACGAACATGTTTACATGAGACTGTTAGTACAAAATTTTGAAGGAAAGGTAAGAACTTAGTTCATATGACTTCTAGTGGACTCTATACGATCATATAATGATCTAGAAACTTCCTTCTTAAGACAATGGGGTGAAAAAAAAGATCATCTATATTACTTAACCAAATTTGGAGCCTTAAGAAAGAAAACATATGAAACAATCCTAGAGTTTATTCAAATATTTAATAAACTTTATCACAAGATCGTGGTTGAAGTTAAACCTTCTCAGCCAACTACAAAAGTCACTTTTACAGGGGCTTTCGATTCTGATTTTGCTCTAATTTTGAGAGAAATAAGAGACAATACTTTATCAAGGATGCAAGATGATGCTATAGAGATTTAATCCAATATGATGGCATCGAGAAAGTTGAAAAATAAAGTTGAGATGGGAAAAAGAGAACCCAAGCGTTTAAAATAACAAGCAAGGCCCTCTGTCCCTGTAAAAATTTATTCAAAGGAAAAAATCGATGAGATGGAAAAAATATTAAAGAATTATCAAACAAAATTTCTAGGATGGAAAAAGAAAAATCCAAACCTAATCCATACACTAAAAATCAATTCAGGAGAAATCCTAAATTAAATCCTTAGATACAACAAAGGAAAATAAAAAATGAGGAACAAAAGATTCAAGCTCCTTTTAAAATTGAGAATCTCATATAGGGAGATGAGGTCCAAGATTATGACAAATTAGATGAATATCTAAACAATGTCAGTGATGATGATCTTTGGACTCACCTAACCAAACAGGATTATGAGAAATGCTTGGATCTGGAATGTCTATTTTATGATGATGAAAATATCAACAATTTGGGAGACTCTACATACAAAGGTATCGTTGATTCAAAAATGGTTGAGCTCCAACATAAATATGATTTAAGGCCAAGAGAAAACATTTCTATATATACTCCACCAAAAAATATTTTATCATGAAACAAAGAAAATGAGGCAGCAGTTACAAAACCATGAATTGAAATTCAAGTTGTCTGAGAAATGCAAGTTGAAACGAAAGCAGTACAGACTAATAAGCCAGAAAATAAATAAGTTGAAGTTCAAACCAAGGAAATTGAAAAATCAATTGGGACTTTCAATCTAGAAGATGAACTGAATAAAATTAAAATTCTAAAGCCTCTAGTTGAACTTGCTAGAAATCCGATCTATAAAAAGAAAATTGCAAAAGCAATAATTTTTTTTGATGCTGAATGTCAAGACGATGTTATCAACTTGCAGGATGAGAAACCTACAATCATGCTTGAACCACACATTGAGAATAGTAAAGATTATGTGGATCCTTTCTATATTACATTTACTTTGCATGATCATTTACTATAAAATTGCATGTTAGACTCAGGAGCTTCGCATAATTTGATTCCTAAGATTATCATGGAAAAATTGAGCCTTCAAATTACCAGACCTTATCAAGATCTACACTCTTTTGATTCTAGAAAGGTTAAGTGTCTGGGTATGATTAAAGATTTAGTTGTAAATCTTGCTAAGGTTCCTGTGAAAAGTATTCTTATGGATGTGGTTGTTGCTGACGTTCCTTCCAAGTATTGCATGCTTTTATCAATATCTTGGGGTGCCAAGTTAGGAGGATCAGTCCAGTTAGACATGACGTATGCTACAATTCCAATTTTTGGTGGACAATTTACTCGATTGTACAGAGAAACTAGAATATCTTATACTGTAAGTGATCCCCAAAACCCTAATAAATATCCATCCTATGCTTCTGATCAAGATCTAGGCAATTGTATATTATCCATAGACGATGATTTCGAAGAATGTATAGAAGAAGAAAATAAAAAAATAGAGTTTTCAAAGAAAAATACAAATTTTAGAGGCGGCATGTGGAAAATGTTCTTTGATGGTGCTTCATCTTGCGAAGGAGCATAAGTTGGATTTTTATTTGTGGCACCAGGTGATGAGTATTACATCCCTTTTCCTTATATATTACAATGGTATATTGATTATACCAATAATGTGTGTGAATACGAAGCTTTAGTTTTAGGATTAGAAGCTGCATGAAAATTAAAAATCAAATATTTGATAGTTTATGGTGATTTTAATCTAATTGTAAAACAAATAAAACAAAAATACCAAGCTAAGCATCCGATATTAAGGTCTTATATAAATTGAGCTTGGGATTTTATAGAAAAATTCTTCTTGTCTTTTAACATCCGCTTTATTCCCAGAATGCATAATCAACAAGATGACTCCTTAGCCAAAGCTGCTGCAACTTTCATACCACCTACTATTTTGAAGTTGAAGTATCATATTGAGATGATACATAAACCTTCAATTCCAAACAATGTTCAAGATTGGCAATTATTTGAAGATGATGAACAAATCAAGCAGTTTCTGGAAATGGTAGATGAGTTTTTTGAGACCCACACTGATCAAGAAAATCAGAATGATCCTTCTTGGATTATGCAGGAAGGAGAAAATCCAGAAAAGTTCCAAGATAAAATTGCCAATCACCGAATGATTTTACTTAAAAACAATCAAATTCCCAAAGTTCTTATCCCTCTAGAAAGGTTGTTTGACCAAAACGATATACCTTTAAAGTCTACTTTGAAACCTCAACCTAAAGAAGTTGAATATTGTAACGCAGGAACAAATGAAAATCCCAAGATGGTCAAAATATATAAATATCTTCCGACTCAAATAAAGAATAAAGATGTTGAGTTACTTAAACAATATAAAGATGTTTTTTCATAGTCTTACAAATATTTGAAAACCTATGACACCTTTTTTATTGAGCATAAGATTCCCTTAAAACTTGGTATTAATCCTTTCAAGCAAAATCTTAGACAGATAAATGCAATCCTTCTTCCAGTAATAAAAAAGGAGGTTAAAAAACTCCTTGATGAAAAAATCATTGTTCCCCTCAGATACTTTGAATGCATGGATAATTTCGTCCCTATTAGGAATAAGAACAGAGAGATAAGACTCTATGTTGATTTTAGGAACCTAAATTGACCTTCTCTTAAGGATAACTACCCCCTCCCAAAAATGGATCATGTTTTAGAGAAGGTGGTAGGGGCTAAAAGAATTTCTATGATTGATGGTTTCTCGGGATACAATCAGATTGTTTTTCATTAAGATGATAGAGAAAAAAATGTATTTACTACTCCATGGGGAACTTTATGTACGATGAAATTCCTTTTGGTTTAATGAATGTAGGAGAAAATTTCCATAGAGCAATGGATATCGCATTTGTTGGTGAGAGAGATAAGTTTGTTGTTATTTATCTTGATGATCTGACAGTTTTTGCTGACTCTTATGTAGAACATTTGGTGCACCTCAGACAAACTTTTGACAAATGGAGAAAGTTTGGTTTGTCTCTAAACCCAAAAAAATCACACTTTTCCATGCAGGAACGTAAACTTTTAGGGCACATAGTTTCAAAGGACAAAACTAAAGTTGATCCTAAACGAGTTGAAGCTATTGATCTAATTAATATTCCTAGAAATAGAAAAGAAATTCAATCTTTTTTAGGGAAAAACAAATTTTTGAGAAGATTTATTCCTAAATTTGTTGAAATAATCAAATTGATTACATATATGCTAGAAAAGGAAAACAAGGTAAAATGGATTGCAGAAGCAAAAACACCCTTCAAATGTGTTAAGAAATCCATAGGAGAAGCACCAATATTAGTAACTCCCAACTATACAAAAGAGTTCTTAATATTTTCCTTTACATCTAAATATACTATTGCAACAGTGCTCCTTCAGAAAAATGAAGAGGGATTCGAACAACTGATAGCCTTTTTTAGAAAAAGCCTCAGATATGCAGAGATAAGATACAATATTCTTGAAAAACAAGCTTATGTGATGGTGAAGTCTCTCAAATCTTTCTGAACATATGTCTTGCACTAAAAAATAATTTCTTATGTACCAACAAATGTAATTAAATATATCTTGGTTCAACTAGATAACGATGGAAGAAGAGGTAAATGGTTAGCTAACATTCAAGAGTTTGATTTAGAATTTAAACCAACCAAACTAGTTAAAGGTCAAGGTATGGCAAGGCTGTTAGCCGAATCAAATTTCAGAGCTCTTGGAAAAAATAACTTCGAGTCTCATGATTCTCTCTTAGATATACATGAAATTGATGATCAAGCGCCTATTATTCGGATTGAAGATACGTTTTCCTCCTCATATTGGTATAGTGACATTATTTCATATCTCCTTAATCTTCAATGTTCGAATGATATAACTCCTTCTAAGGAAACAACTTTAAAGTTACATGAAATTAAGTATTGCATTATTGATGGAAATTTATACTGGAAAGATCCTCTGGGTTTCCTGTTATATTTCCTTATAGAATCTGAAACAGAAGGTGTCATTGATGAATTTCATGAAGGATTATGTGGAGGACATCATGCCTGGAGAGAAACAACTTACAAAATTTTAAGAGAAGGATATTATTGGCTGAAATTATTCTTCGATGTAAATACAAGGGTCAGAGCTTTCAATTCATGCCAACTTTTTGCTGCTAAGAAAAATATTCCCACCTTACCTTTAATTCCAATAAAATATGAATCTCCTTTACAACAATGGGGTTTAGATTTCATTGGATAAATTCATCCACAATCAAGTGCTCAACACATATGGATTTTGACTGCTATTGATTATTTTATGAAATGGGTTGAAGCCATTCCAACTTGGAATGCTACAGATTCAGTAGTGATAAAATTTTTGGAAGAAAAGATCCTACCAAGATTTGGTTGTCCTAGGAAAATAGTCACTCATAATGCTCTGGCTTTTAAATCTATTGCAATGATATTTTTTTGTCAAAAATACAATATTATTTTAGGTCATTCTACATCCTAGTATCCTTAAGGAAATGGGCTGGAAGAATCATCTAATAAGATTTTAATGATGATGATCAAGTAGGTTTTGACATAAAAGAAAAAAGCTTGGCATATACACTTAAAATATGCCTTATGGGCAAACATAGTTGACACCAAAAAATCTATAGGTATGTCTCGATTCCAATTAGTTTATGGTATTGATGTTATTCTTCCTATTAATCTCTCTCTTCCTTTGATGAAACTCTAGGAGGATGTGAATGAAGAGCTGAACGATATTACGTGAAGAATAAATCAAATCATCGAAGTACAACAAAACAAAGTAGAAGTGGATGATAAGCTCCAAAAATACTAGGATAACATGAATTAACTTTTTGATAAGAAAACTAAAGACAAGGAGTTTCTTATTGGTGATTTAGAATTAAATTGGGAAGCTAGAAAGAAATATGTACGAAAACATGGGAAATTAGGTCATCTCTGGTTCAGACCCTTCAAAATTGCAGCTACTGAGCAAAAAAACTCATTCTCGCTCGAAAATATTAATGGAGAGATTCTTGAGGCCCCTATCAATGGGCGTTATCTAAAACATTTCATGCAGTAGTTATTGTTTAGATTTCCATTGTATATATCGGATTGGATTGATATTGACAATTTTAATTTTCCATTTTTCTTTTCTTTTTGAAAATTATTTGAGTGATTTGATTAATTGTTGTAAATATTTTCAATAAAATTATGATTGTTTGACTTCATTTTAAAAATAAATTTAGAAAAAGAAAAATAAATTGCATTGTAAAATAAAATTCATTTAGTAGCTAATCAAGATAATACAGAGACTATATTAAAATATTCTAGAGGACTATTGAAATTAAAAGCATCTTCATCATGTATCATCTCTATTCTATAGGATTATCTAATATTTTGTATTTCATTCCTTTTGCAGAATATATCTTGTTGAACAAGAGATGAGGCTCAAGAAAAGCTCGACACTCGTCTTTTCGTCTTTTTGATTTCTCTAAAAACAGGTGATAAATAAATAATATTCCTTGTTGAAAATTCAAAAGAAAAATAAGGTATGAGTTCCTATTCTTCTTTATAGTCTGAATAAAATTTAAAAATTGATTGAAATAAATGTGAAGGAAGTTTTTCTCATGATGATGTTATAACCTGATCTATAAATTGAAGATGTAGAAAAATCTAAGTCGAAGTGTTATGTTGATAAATTCTAAAGTCATCTCTGGTATAAAAAATAAAAATAATAATAGATAAACTCGAAAGAAATATGAACAATTATAATAACTATGGAACAAAGCATAGTAAAAGCTTATATTTAATACACAAACTAGTGTGGGATTAGGAAAAAATTTATTGATATCCTCTGAATCCGTGATCTGGTTATTTTTGCCTCTTCCAAAGTTATTTCTACTCCATATTTTCTTCCTCTTTTTTCATCCTCTTAGTCTTCATAGAAATAAAGAGACTTACCATGACTCTGAAAACTCAAAAGCATATTCTCAAAACAAGATTAGGTGAATTTTTTTACGTTCCTTCGATTTCAATTGAAAAAGTATGTCTAGGCTAATCCTAATAATTTTAGTTATGATATCATATTTTAAACCAACAAACTCGCTCAAGGTTTATCCCTGAAATGATTGAAATTCCAAAAACAATTCTCCTATAGGAGAAGGTGTACTGGAAATTGGAAGAAAGTTAGTTTCAAAGTATTCTTAAAATTATAGACAGACCTTCTTTTTCATTTTAAACATTTTAAACAGATATCATCCCTTCTATGTTACATTCAAATT